>JAMKQA010032105.1:0-14647 GCA_024699735.1 Posidonia australis
TTAGCCCTTTCCATGCATGGTTTACCATATTTTGCATATAGTAAAGCAAGGATGAAAATCACTCGATGTTGTTAGATCTTTTGATCATATCCGTGCAATATCCTTGCACCAGGGCTTGACCCATTACACGGGTGACATTTCTGAGCATTAGGACACACCCTACAGCCCATACACCCATGTTTAGCATAAGACACCACTCACTTAGCATGGCATTGTATATCGCCCTCATTTCATATAAGTAAATGAGAAACCCATAGAAAGACCGATTTTCGGGCGCACGAGGGTGCCTAATACCTTCCTCGTGCGTAATAGGGATCCTTGCTCATTTCTAGTTTATGAAGACCTTTTCTATTGGCTTTATTGCATGATTTGAATGTTTTAAGCGGTTTTCCTCGTCTTCTGTTTTTTAATAGACTAGATGGCGTCTCCTACTTGTTTATCATTATTTTATTGTTTTTTTGCCAAGACTTTACCGATCCTCGTGCATTTGGCCTTTCGCGCCAAGCCCGAGGTTGTCGCCAGCTTGGTTACAGGATCAAATCAACCTTGTCCGTATACAATTGCACAAGCTCAGGACCAATCAACTAACGTTAGCCCACCTCGCTCCAGCAAACTAGTGATTTGCATGGCCTACCATACAATGCTTCGTACGGCACCATCGCGATGCTCGAGTGATAACTATTGTTGTAGGCGAACTTAATCAAAGGCAAATGGTCCTCCCAACTCCCTTGAAAGTCTAAGGCACATGCTCTGAGCATATCCTCTAGCGTCTAGATAGTCCTCTCTGTCTGACCATCCGATTGAGGATGAAATGCTATGCTACAGTTGAGCACGGTGTCAAAGGCCTCCAGCAGAGTTCTCCAGAACCTTGAGGTGAACCTCATGTCTCTGTCCAACACAATGGACACCGGAACACCAAGCAGCCTAACCACCTTAGAGACATACAACTTTGCCAGGCGATGCATCGGAAGCTTCACCCGAGTGGCCAGGAAGTGAGCATACTTGGTTAGCCGATCCACGATCACCCACACGGTGTCGTTCTTCCTCTGAGTCCGCAGCAAACCAGTCACGAAGTCCATCGAGATATGCTCCCACTTCCACACAATAATATCCAGTGGTTGCATGGTCCCTCCAGGTCGCTCGTGCTCTGCCTTGGCCAACTGGTAGGTAGTAGACCTCGCCACATTGTCAGCAACATCTCTCTTTATGCCAGGCCACCAAAAATTTCGCTTCAAGTCCCGATACATCTTCGTACTCCCAGGGTGAATAGTGTACCTAGACCGATGCACTTCATCTAGCAACCTCTGCCTGGCCTCCTCATGTTGGGGCACATATAGATTCATATCATACCTCAGCCCTCCGTATGCCCCAACAAAGAAATGAGGCTCTCCACCAGCCTCCAACTTCTTAAACACAACCTTAACAAACAGATCCAGCTACTAACAAGCGACAATAAACTCTAACAGCTTAGGGCAGACAAACAGGTTGGCCACCCAGGCACCAACCGTTCCCTAAGCTTGCCATTTCGGCCTGCAGCTCACCAGATCCTCCAACATGGTCCACTCCTTGACCATCAAGCTCGCCATCACATGTGTACGCCAACTCAGGGCATCGGCGACCACGGTGGCCTTGCCAAGATGATAGGACAGGCTAAAATAATAGTCCTTCAGATACTCCACCCAATGGTGCTGCCTCACGTTGAGGTCTCTCTGCGTGAAGATATAGTTCAAGCTATGATGATTGGTGAAGACCTCAAACTGCTCCCCATAGAGATAGTGTCACCAGAACTTGAGAGCGAACACTACGGCAGCCATCTCCAAATCGTGGGTCGAGTAGTTCTTCTCATGATCCTTCAGTTGGCGCGAAGCATAAGCGATAACATTGCCATGCTGCATCAGAAAACACCCTAATCCAACACCATTGGCATCACTATACACAGTGAAGCCACCACTTCTAGAAGGCAGAGTCAACATAGGGGCAGAAACCAGACAAGACGTCAGTTCTTGGAAACTCGCCTCACAATTTTGGTCCCAGCAAAACAAAACCCCCTTCCTAGTCAACTCTGTCAAAGGCACGACTATGGAGGAGAAATCTCTGATAAACCTCCTATAATAGCCCGCTAGACCAAAGAAACTCCTGATCTCCATGATAGTATTAGGTCGCTCTCAACTGCTCACTGTCTCGACCTTGGCAAGATCCACTCTAATGCCTTCTCCAGAAATCAAATGGCCAAGGAACATGACTTTGCTCAGCTAGAACTCACACTTGGAGAATTTGGCGTATAGCTGATGATGCCTCAGAGTATCCAAAACTACCCTCAGGTGCAAGGCGTGAGTCTCAACATCCAGGGAGTAGACTAGCATGTCATCAACACAAACCACAACGAACTGGTCCAGAAAAGGGCTGAAAATCCTGTTCATTAGATCCATAAACGTAGTCGATGCATTCGTCAAGCCGAAAGGCATGACCGTGAACTCGTAATGCCCGTACCGCGTTTGAAAAGCAATCTTCTGAATGTCTGAGTCTCGTATCCTCAACTAGTGATACCCTGACCTCAAATCAATCTTTGAGAACACCAATGCAAGCTGCAACTTGTCGAACAGGTCATCAATGCAGGGCAGGGGATACTTGTTCTTCACCGTGATCTGGTTCAGCATTTGATAATCTATACACAGTCGGAGCAAACTATCCTTCTTGCAGACGAACTAGATAGGCGCTCCCCACGGAGACACACTTGGCCTGATAAACCCCTTGTCTAGAAACTCCTGCAACTGAGTCTTGAGCTATCGCAACTCTGCTGGTGCCATGCGATAAGGAGGCTTCGACACAGCACTAGAACCAGAGATCAGATCGATCAAGAACTCTACTTCCCTATGAGGTTGCATACCAGACAAATCATCAGGGAAAATGTTGGGATATTCACACACCACAAAGATATTGTGAACACCCAACTTAAAAGAAGTGGAGGTAACTATACTGGCTAGATACCCCACACAACCCCTAACCAAAGACTTATAAGCCCTCATAGCTGAAATGACAAGCATAAGTTTACCCTGACACCCACCTTGCACAAAGAAAGACCCATCCTCAGGAGACCCAAAATAAACTCTCCTTCGAGCACAGTCGATCAAAGCAGACTACTGCGCCAACCAATCCATGCCAAGTATCACATCGTACTCCTACATGTCCATCACTATCAGGCTAATGTCGAACTCTTTGCCATTCAGCGTCAAGTCGACAGGCTGCAGATACCTCCATGCCAAACTGTGCTCCCCTAGCGACATCACCACTCTGAGAAGAAAGGACAGTCTAGCTGGTCTCTCTCCCAACTCCGCCGCAAAAGACTCAGAAATGAAGGAGAAAGAACTCCCTGAGTTAAACAACACTTTAGCCATCCGGCCAGCCACAATAAAAGAACCTGATGGCCAAACAAACAGCACCACACATCCATTCAATCAGGTAGATGTCCAGATTACAAGGAGATTACAACAAACTATTCAAAAGGTTACAGAACCAACTATTCATCCTTACCCTCAACTACAACTCTTGAAGACCCAACACCTGGAGCTGCAATGGTGAACACTCATCCCCTAGTTAGCTGTTGTGGCGTGCTTCCTACCTTCTTAGGTGGTTCCAGACAAGATCTCTGAACATATCCCACCTTCCCATAATTATAGCACACCACCAGAGGGGGGGTTTGCCTAGGATGAGGACAATATGCAGCGATATGACCCACCTGACCACAGTTGAAGCACTGATTCCTGCTGGGAGCACTAGACCCTGTCTGATTGAAGCCAGCATCGCTACCCACAGCAAAGCTCCACTGGCCTGTAGAGGAAACACTAGACCTCGCCTTATGCTTCCTCTCAGGGCTACCTAAACTACTAGCACTTGGAGGACCGGAGAAAGAGAATCGGGAGGTAAAAAACGACTTACCTTTCCCCTTGGGACGACTCTCTAGAAACTTCTGATGCTCTGCCTCGAAGCGATAAGCCATCCCAACCATGTCCTCCATAGTCTGGCACCGATAGCCCATCACCTTCACCTGTAGCCCTGGGTTCAAGCCATCTAGAAACCTCTGCGCTTGCTCCTCCTCAGACTCATAAGCAGGAGCAAAACGTTCCAACCAAGCGAACTCAGTCTCAGACTCGAGCACCGACATCGTGCCCTGCTCCAAACTCCAGAAATCTCTACGAAGCTGCTCCTTCACATGAGCGGGAAAATACTTGTCATAGAAGGCCGCCTTCAAATCCTTGCACTGGATGCTAACAGTGACTAAGTTCGCGAACTTTTGCCGCCTCACAGACTTCCACCACCTATTCCCCTCACCATCCAGCAGGTAGGTCGCCAACTGCACCCAACGCTCCTCTGGGCACACCATGCTCTCCAGCATCTTCACCACCTTCTCCAACCAGGCCTCGCTCTCCTCAGCACTGACCTTGCCCTTGAACGACGGCGGACGAAGCTTCGTGAATTGGTTCAGCCACAGGTCACCCGACGGCTCACTAGCACTACTTTGCTGAACACGTGAGAGATCCTGTGAGTCAAACTCCTCAGTTCCGCATGAACCACCTTCCATCCACATACATCCTCTCGGGGCTCAGTCTCCACCATAGGGCCTTACCCTTACGACCACAAGAAGACATCCTGCCGGAGAAAGGCAAAGTACCTGCACTACAGACAAAGCTAACAACCAAAAAATCCCAAAGAGATCAGGTGCAGACTCTACCATACATGCAAAAACCTATGGAGTCCCTAGACCAGACACCCTAGGTGTAGTGCAACCTAGTGAACTTGGAGCTCTGATACCAAAACTGTATTGCTCCACATTTTCCACAATAATTTAAAACAAATTAAATTACGGGAAAAATAAAGCCCAACAGAAAATATCTAACTACCAGGAACCTATGTGTGCGGCTAGGAGACTCCAGACTATATGCACTACGCTAGACCTCTACATGCCTGCACTTGCAAACCAAAAACACGAGGAAAGATGCATGAGTGACAAAAGTCACCTAGTACGCACCCCAAGGAAAACAACGGGAAAACGAAATCATAATTAATTTTCTTTAAAATTCATTTCACAAACTATTTCTCAAAAACCTCATGAACCAGGCCCACACCGACCAAAACCACAACCGGGGCTCTACTAGCCAAAAACCACAAGCAAAGGCGCTCAATGGCCAAAACCACATACAGTGAATCAAGAAGTCCAATGCCAGGTAACCAAACTCAAGCCACATGTAGTCCATTGAGGAGCGACCACGGCGTTTTGCACTGCCATGGTGAAGCCATCCGGTGCAAGAGCGATCACCGTCCCACGATTCCCCCTGCTTAGAGAACTCTCACAAAGCTAACCCCTCCTTGGGAATGCTGTCCTGTCTCTCAAGATGCTACCAGCTATGGGGCACGTGTCCCACTCACACTGGCCACCACAGGGTACACCTCCACACGGTGTCCTCCACACACGGTGCTTAGGAGGGAGTGTCATACCTCCACACCCAACGACACCTGAGCCTCAATGCTCACAGCGACAATAGGAGTATCATACCTCCCCATCATGCCACAAGACACTTCAACCCGCAGACCACAACCCTAGCCTCGAGACAACAGTCAAGGAGTCTTATACCTCCAGAACCCGACGTCCCTCAACCTTAGGTATCTCGGCCCCCAACCTCGACCAGGGAGTCATGCCCGACCACCCGGGAATGTCGTGACATTCTCTGGTCCTGATGACACAAGCCCACACTGTCTCAGCCCACACACAGAAAACTAGGAAAACCATTTTCCAAAATAGGCCAATTATCTCTTTGAAATCCACTTTCCAAAACCATTTTATTTCTTTGAAAACTCTTCCAAAGTCTTGGCAAAATGGCACATCTGGTGTTCTAGGGAACCACTACTGACAGCCCACAATCCCATATTACAAGGACAAAAAAAACCAATCCGAATAACCCTTGGAAATCAGATTTTATAAACATATTTGGGCCTTGATTCGGCATGCCAAAAATTGGATTCGGTATGCCAAAATCCAGTGAATCGGTCGACTAGAAAGATTTGGCAGGCCGAATCGACTGAGGGACCAAAACTGTCAGAAAAATGACATGCCGAATGGATTCGGTATATCGAAATTCACTAATTCAGTATGTCGTTTCCACTTCGGTATGCTGAATTCCGTGAATCCCAAAAAACGGCCCAAAACCATACAGTCCGTAATCGCCCCAACTAGGACCTCCAATCAGACTCCCTAAACAAACACCAAAAATCTTACATAAAACATCAAATGTAGACCCTCAAGTCTACTCCAAATCCACACAAATAAAACCAAAATCCATTCACCATACATCAAGATATAAAATGGCAAAGGCAGAAGGGTCGAAAGGACCCAAAACTCAACCACTAGCATAAATGCCCATAAATCCACTATAAATTCTCATAAAATCATAATAAATTCTAGGAATGTAAATTTACCTAGATGTCATGCAACCTTATCAATTTCTACCATTTTCATGCTCTCTATTACAGGGATTTGAGATGCGTACCTAAAAAGAACTCCAGCAAATCCTCCAGCCAACTCTGTCAACCACGACGTCCATGGGGCTTCCTCGACCTCGAGGACGCAACTCCGGAGCTTCCCACGCTGCCACTAGTCGCTACACACTGCCGCACGCCTCTACCGACACGTGAACACACCGAACAGGGGATAGGTAGGGGAGGAGATAGGAAGACACGAGAGAGAAGGGGTTAGGGGGAGAAGGGTGGAGAGTGGGGATGGGCAAGTGGAGGGAGAGGGAGAGGGAAATGAGGGGAGGAAAGGAAAGGGAGGTGGTGTGCTCGGGGAGGGAAAAAGAAATGAAGCAGGGGAAAAGGAGGAGAGGAAGGGTGAGTTGGTCGTGCACCGGGCGTGCATGGGCTTGTAAAGCCATGCAATGCAGTAACTAGACGCATGCACAACTGCACGTCCTGCCTACCTGCATTCCCACACAAGCACCCCAAACTCACACCACCAACTCACTCCCACAAATTGGCCCACAACATGGGCCCCACACAGACCCCACACTCAGGTCCACAAGCACAATGCCACAATGTACAGTGCCAACCACGTACAAGGACACACAAAAGAGGCCAGCCCACGAGGCCAAGCCCAAAAGCACAAAACCACACAATGGGCCTCGGAACAGTAATACCCGTTTAGGAATAAATTCATTAAAATGTAAATAATTACAAAATTAATTTTACGGGTGTTACACTTATGTTATTTTGACTACTACACTTGGTCTAATCCGTATCTTTTTTTGTTGTTTATTTTGAAGGGAAGGAAATACTACAAAGCACAAGGATGTCGTTGGATAGCATCCAGCTGCCAACTCAGTGAACTGAAGAACCCACATCTATCACAACCACTACATCTCCCAAGGTATCTTGTCAACCAATGAAGGTAAATCAACATGTAGCGATTACAACAAGGGTCATCAACGTGAGTGGACACAATGATAACTCTTCACCAACACCCCACAAAACCACATCCATAGGTTCCCTATAGTGTATGGTGTCTGGTATTTGTAACCGTGTACGTGTGTGGGACCAAGACAGGAGAAAATGGCAAACGAGCACAATGACACACAACATGGATTGTTGTCCGCCACTGTGCGTGCCATACCTCTATAAAGACTCGGCCTTCCGCCATACCTCTGCACCGCTTAGTTGGGATTCTCAACGACTAACGGTGGCGAACCACAACAAAGGAGTAGAGGAAATAAAAGGAAATGAAGAGGGCTAGTGTCAGGTAGGAAACCTAAGAAGAGAGGGAGGGAGAGAGAGGCCTAAGAGTGAGCTAGAGGTCCAAGAGAGGAAGAGGAGCTCGCTGGAGATAGAGGAGTTCATCGGATAGGGAGAGGGGATCGCTGGTGTAGACACCCCGATTTCAAGGTCACTTGGCAGCAGGCTCCTCCGGATGATGCTCTGGTTGCGACCACCAAAACCTTAGCCCATTCAAGCCCACACTAGCCCACTATGACCCAATTAAAGTTAAAATCAAACAAAACACATTTTAAATCCATTTAAAATCCAATTAATGAAACAAGAAAACCTAATTCAAGTCAAAACCAAGTTTAAATCCACTAAATATCTAATTAATGAAACAAAAAAACTTAATTCAAATCAAAGTCATATAAAATCCACCTAAAATCCACTTAATCGAACAAAAACCTTAATTAAACCCAAAACCCAAATTAAAACAATCAAAACCCTAATTGATCCCAAAGTTCTAATTAAAATAACCAAAAACCCTAATTAAAATCAATAAACCCAAATTAAAACACAAAAACCTAATTAAAAGTCAAAATTAACTAAAATCCATTTAATCGAGTGAAAACCCTAATTAAACTCTAAGTCCCAAAATTCAAAAATCAAATTTAAATCAGAAAACCCTAATTAAAAACATAAAATCGAAAATCCTAAAATCCATGAAAATCTCAAAACAAAAATAAAATAAAAACCTAGAATAATTAAAACCCTAATTCAAAACCAATTAATTAAACCTTAATCACAAATTTAATTAAAAACATAAAACATAAATAAAAAGCCTAAGTTAAAATTCAAAATCCTAATTTAAATGCTTAAAATTTAAAAACCTAAAATCCATGAAAATCAGTGAAATAAAATAAAACCAAAAAACTTAAAACCCTAAATCAAAGCCAAAATAAAATACTTAATTAAATCAAGTGAAAATCATTTAAATCAAAACCTAACTAAAATACTTAATTAAATCAAGAGAAAATCATTTAAATCAAAACCTAAATAAAATACTTAATTAAATCAAGTGAAAACTAATGAAATCTGAATTTAATCTAATCAAATCCAAAATTTAAACCAATCAAATCAAAATTGGAAATTAAATCAAATAAATCCCAAACCAAAAATCAAGTGAAAACCATTTAATCCATTTAATTAAATTTAAATCATCAAATAAAATCTTAATCAACTTAAAATATTAAAACACAAATAACCAATCCAAATCACAAATAATCAAATTAATCCTAAGTTTAAATCACAAAAACAAAAGTAAAAAGAAAAAAAAGATACCAAACCCTAAGCCCATTTCGTAAGCCCAAAAATTCTTAAACCAGAAAACTTTAGAAGACACAATACTTTTTCCGATGAAGTGTTGCCGCCAGTGACCCCTTCTTCTCTGGCAAGAACTCTGGCAGTCAATCCCGCGATCACTGGCGTGCAATCTTCCATCTTCGCAATCTCCGGGCCTTCCCCTTCCGTGGGTGCCCTCGATCCAACGACGCTCAGCCCTTGCGAGGGAGATGGATGGTGGAGGAGCTCTCTACTGGAGCTTAAAAGCTCCTCGCCGTCGTCAAGCCCAAGGGATAATCGTCGGGCCTCCCCTCCAGAAGCAGAACCCTTTTCCCTCTCATTACCTAGAGCACAAGCGACAACCAGAACCCCCGATTGCTTCCCGAAGTCCACAGCCGGAGCCTTCGCCGGATTCGCTTCCAGCACGCCACCGCAGCCACTGAAAATCACCGGAGTGCACATCCAGATACCCTCCTCCTCCCTCAACCTTTGATTCATATTGTTTAGGTCCCGTAGAGTATTTCTAGGTTTGTTGGCCGGAGTTGGCAGCTCTGTCTGCCTTCTCGCACATCTCCGGTGATGGGTTCACCCCTCCGGTGAACCCATAGCCTCCACGGTGGAGTAGGCCCCCATGGGCCTCTCCCCTCTCCTCGTCTTCTCATCTCTCCTCCTCCTCTGGTTTCCCTCCGTTCTAGAGAAGCCCAAGCCGTCGTCGTTGCTCCATCACCGACGCCGTCGAACGCAGTCGACGGTCTGCGAGGAGGCATTTGAGTACACCAGCCACCGACGCACCATACCGCCGCCTCCAAAGGCTCCATCGCATCACTACGAGCCACCCAACGCCGCTCCCTCGCCCTCTGGACCGCCGGAATGCCCCGTCGATCCATCGCAACCTCACCGCCAGCGTAGGGGATGGGGAGATTGACTGGGACCATCCTAGCCATCCACGATGCCCCTGTGAACCTCCTTGTGCCCTCGTGACGCTTCCCAGGCCTCCGCTCAGATCAATCCCCCTCCGGAGCATCACCACGCCGCTTCGTCGTCTTCCCCGACGTCGATAGAGCACCCCACCGGAGCGCGAGGTGGGGGGGAAGCCTCAAGCCTCCTTAGCCTTTCCCAGCCACCTGGAAAGGATCGCCATGCCTCCGAGAAGCTTCCCTAGTCGGTGACCATCCCCCTCCGCCATTGGAACACCGCCAGGACCTCGCTAGAGAGATCGTCGGAGGGAGAACGTCGGCGATCCTCACGTGATCTTCGAATGGGCAATTGTTGGGCCCAGGCCCTTTATTTTTGCTTTATTAATTTTAGATACTTATTTTATTACATTTCAGTCCTTTTTTATTGCATATGGGTCTAAACATTTGCATTTTAATCCCTGTAGTTTTAAAATACTTTTTATTCTTTTATTTTCTCTCTGAAATTTGTATATGGCCACCTAAATGATTTATCTTTTAATTCTTAGAATATTAATGCATTTGTTTATCATTTATAGGTCCCTGTAACATAATTTCTTTACACTTAGGTCCTGACCTTTTACATTAAGCCCCTAGAAAATTAAAAAATGAGTTTTCTTTGTGCATTTTGCATTCTAAACCTCAGGAAACATCGTAATTGCATTGACTAATATAAAAGCTCAATTTTTATCACAATCAGACCCTGAAATTTTTCATAAAAGTCCCTAAATTCACAATAAACAATTCCTGAGCAGAAAATTTACGTTTGGACCCTTAGATTTATTTCAAGTCTATTATTTAGGGTTTTAAATATTTTCTTGCATATTTTAGATATTTGTCACACATTGCATTGCACATTTTGCGTTTAATCATAGATCCCACTTAAAAATCATGTTTTCACTGAAATTTGTTCTTTAGTCTCACATTTTGGTCACATTTGCACATATGTGTGAATTTTGCACTTTAGACCCTGAATTTTCAGGAAATTACCTAAGTGCAATTTTCACATCTCAGTGCCACATTAACATTGGACCCATCATTTGCATGCTAGAACGGAAACCGTGAATGTAGTTTTCATCCAGATCCTCATTCTTTTTGAGAATTTTACGTTTTAGCCACCATGTTTGTCTTTTATTGTGTTTATGTCGTGTTATTGCTTTTCCCTTCATGTTTTCTTAGAAATAGCATTTTCATGATGTTTTGTACACATTTTAGACCATGCATCGCCCTCGTACTTGCATTTATCACATCCAGTCATGAAAATGACCAAATTGCCCCTATGTCTTTAATCCATGTGTATGAATTTTAGTTTTTGCACTCAACCTTCCTAATCCTTGTCCAAGCCATCCCTCAGCACTTTTTACACATTTAGGCACTTATTTATCCTTTTCATTTGGTTTTCAACACATTTACACATCAATCCCTATTTTTAAGTGAGTTTGTGTCTTTTCCTGTGTTTCCTTTTTCGATTTCTCCATGTTTTCGAAACCTCTTGCCTTGCATTAGATTGGACTCTATTTAATCTCGTGCTTTGGGTTTTTGATTTGATTTGGATTTCATCGCTCGAGGGCTTACATGAACTGACCAAAAGGCCCACACTGGCGCGTTTGCAGTTTATCTTCTCCGTTTCGATTTTCATGACCTTTTCATGATTCTGAGGACCTGGGTTGACTCCGTTGCTCATCTTTTGACATCCATTTGGTTTCCTTAAGCAAACGGTCCAATAACATCACCATTTTTTGTGATTTTTCTCACATGTCATCGTTTATCTATTTTATGTGGATTTCTATGCAATTTTTGCATACTATCTTGCACATCCATCCAGTCTTGTCGTGGCATACATATTAGCATGATTAGAGCATGATTCAGGTTTAGCAAACATCCATCTAGCCTTTAGCAAGCAATTAGACTAGAAAGACCGAGTTTCTCGGGCATACGAGGGTGCCTAATACCTTCCTCATGCGTAATAGATATCCTTACCCATCATCTGGTTAGCAGACATCCAGCCTTCACATCTGCACCATAGGCATTCATCTTTTTGTGGTTTTCCTCGTCTTTCCCTTAAAAGACTAGGTGGCGACTCCTCTTTTCTTTTTCTTTTATCTTTCCTTGCGCCTTTGCCATCTTGGCATGGTTGTGATCTCCTTCCCTCTGGCACGACTCTGCGCCGGGACCCCTGGGTCGGCATGGTCATAGCTAGAAAGCTCAAAGCTCACTAGAGAAGAAGGAAGATCACCAGCATCACATTGAGTACACGTCCCAACCCAATTTCCTCTCTAATTTAGTATTAATCCATGATGTTTGTGTAGAATTAACCTAGAATTCATGGAATATCACTAGATTAGGTAGTATCCTAATGAATAGAAGTAATCATCAATTTTTTATAGATTTATGGATGACTTTTATGTGATATTTGAAGGTTTTGCTATAGTGATTTTACAATGACCTTCTAAGCTTCAGGATTTTGTATCTTGAGTTGTACTTAGTTGTTTTTTATGATACTCGTCCCAAAATGTAGAAGACTCAAAGCCCTTTGATTTCATATATTTTGTGTGGTTTTTAGGGTATCAAAAATGCTTCCATCGAAGGGTCCCATTTTAGGCAATTTTTGTTCATCCTGCTTTTGGATTTCTGAACTATCTATAAATACCCGACACTCAGCTTTGGCCAGCATAGTGGTCTCATCAGGTGGTACCACAGGTTAGTACCATGGGTTCGTCAAACTCTGATTTCAATAAGAGAAATTATTGTGGTTTTGAGTCTTGATGATGGATTCTTGTGATGAAAAATGTCTTGGAAAAATAATTTTGAAAAAGGAAATCCATATGTTTGAAAAGATTTTCTAAGGTTTTAGTAGGAACCACATAGCCAATGGACTATACCGATGGAGTACCCTCTAAAGGTCGGGAAGGCATCCAAAGTTGTGGTTGTCGAGTTACTACGACTGTGGTACTATAGGGCCTTGGGGTACGGTAGACCAAAATTTCCCTTAGTGTTGATACTAGCTAGGTCTAGGGTAGGAGGCCCCAAGTGCTCGAGCACCAAGGGGCGTTATAGGATGCACCCCATGTGTGTGTGCTATATGTGATATAGCAAGGTTATGGTTGAAGTGGTTGGACTCCTACACAAGGTGGTTCACTGCGATAGTGCAATTGAGAGAAGTAGGAGTATTCAGCAACTATTTGTGATTGGTCAGTCACCTTTGGCCAGGGTGATACGATGGATTTTGCTTGTGTTGTGTGTGGTTTTTCTGAGATGGTTTCAGATGAGGATTTGATTGCACAAAATGATTTATAAGGTGCATGTGAATTCAAAGGAAAAATGATTATGATTTGAATAGGCATGTTTTATAAAGTGAATTTTCGGATAATTGTGATTGAGCTTTATGAGCATTGGGACTCCTTTTGACTCAATTTTTGTAACCATGCTTTGTGAGTTTTTTGTTGTGGTTTTTGGTGAGCGCATATTGAGTGACTTAGATGTGAGTCACGTGTTTTATATTAGGTTTTTTTCATGTGTAGATTTAAAGGTGCATTCCAATCCTAATGCTGATTACCTAGAGCCAGTTAGCAACACATAGGGTTCTGGATAGTAGTAGTTTATTTAGTTTAATTTCCTTTGTTAATTTCATTTCTTGCTATATAGTTAGATGGTTATTTAATTAATTAGTTATCTGGGTAGTAATGATACTATTATGTGATGCATTTGGGCGTTACAAATCACTTCAGTCCCATGCCATCACATCATGCTCCACTTGGTTTTCAACCAGAGCAATGTTTAAACCATATGGAAAAGAGCATCAAGTCCATAGATGTAACACCCTGATCCCGGGCATGCTACCAAATCACAGTATCCCAAGCATAATTACACTAATTACAGAAACAAATATAACTGTAACCAAGGCTCACCTTCAGGATCACAATGTGTGGCTAGAAGCTCCAATTCCTGCACCGGAACCCAACTGCACACGGTCTGCACCTGAAAACCAAATAACACGCGTGAGTGACATCTAAGTCACCCAGTACGCGCCCCAAAACACACAACCACAAACAAAACTCGGCAAAACCAAAAGAAACTCATTTCTTAACATTTTGCAAAAACTTGGTGTCTCCTTTGAAAATCATCCTTTCTTTTATTAAACAATCACTTGGGGATTCAATCCCAAAACCATATTCTTTTTTCTTTTTCCTTACAAAACATTCCTTTCAAAAACCCTTTTGGAATTTCATTTTTCTTTTCCAAAACAATTCCATTTTCAATATTGGGGATTTCTTCCCAAAGCACACTTATCAAATACAAATTTTGACCAGATCCAGCCTAAAACACAATGCCCCATTGGGCTCAAAACCAATCATAAACATTGGCTGGCAACTGGCACTACTAGAAAAATCAGATTTTGCGAGGACTTATAACTAGCACATTGCGAGAACATGTCCTCGCAATATATTAGCGAGGACTTTACGAGGACATGTCCTCGCAATGTGCTCGCAATAGTACCCTAAAATTATAAACACTCGCACTCTTTCTCAACCACTGCCCTCTCGTCTCTTCACTCTCCTCTCCTCTCTCACGAACACCTCCGCCGCCCCCTCTCGTCTCTTCCTTCTTTC
>JAMKQA010032106.1:0-12378 GCA_024699735.1 Posidonia australis
GCGGGCCGGCTGTTTCGCGGGCCAGGCCGGCCCGGCCCGGCCCGTTTTCCATGTCTAGGAAGAAGACGAGACAGTTGGCAGGACAATCCAGTTGAGTGACTAGGTCAGTGACTTAGAGCTGTTGCTTCAAGAGCAGTTGTTAGTGTGGGCTGAAGATGCAGCCGAGCATCAAAAGCTGAGGAAAGGAAAGATCAAAGTGTCACAATCAGAGCCAACAACCCCCCACCAGTAGTCGGACCACTCATCCATCATGGTCCTGGCTGAATCACAACCAGAACCCACTAGACCATTAGAGTTAATCTCTTTGGAATCGGGAGGCGAGTCTAGATGGTATATGCAGCTGAAGCCTCACCTTAAGCAAAGTGAGGGTAAAAAAAAAGACCCTGAGTTAAGCTCAGGAGCAAAGCCAAGCGGCATCACTCCTATCAGTCAGCAGCAGGACAGTCGCTAGTCAATAGCACCACCTGTACATACTATAAAAAATCCAAAAAAAAAATAATCAAAAAATAGCATCAAAAGCCGAGAAAACAGAGCAACCCGACCAGTCAGCAGACCCCACTATCAAAAAGCCAGAGATCACGTAGTGCAGATACAAGAACACCAAAGTCAGTGTGACCATCATGAAGAATCATCAGAGGCAGAAATCAAAGCACATCCTCTCCTTTGATGTCACCGACCCAACCATCAAAGAGAAAATCATATCAGAGCTTGTCGCTTATAAGGAAGAGGATGATGACATGGATGAAGACAGTGAGGCACCTGAATTCCAGTTCTACGACAATGATCCTGAGGGGCCAAATATGCATATCAAGGAAGAAACTGAACAGGTCAACATCAGTACCACAGAAGATGTCAAGGAGGTACTTATCAGTGCTAAGCTATCACCACAGGCCAAGGCAAATTTCATAGCATTTTCAAAAGAATACACAGATATCTTTGCCTGAAGTTACGACGACATGGTCGGCCTGGATGTTGACGTGGTGGTGCACACATTACCCCTGAAGCCTAACGAGAGGCCCGTCAAGCAAAAACTCAGGAGATGGCGACTTCAATGGATCTTGAAGCTCAAGGAGGAAATCATGAAGCAAGACAAGGTGAACTTCCTCAAGGTGGTGTTATACCCAGAATGGTTAGCAAATGTTGTCTCAGTGCCAAAAAAGACGGAAAGGTTCGTATGTGCATCGACGACAGAGACCTCAATAGGGCGAGCCCCAAAGACGATTTCCCACATCCTCACATAGATGTCTTTGTGGACAACACAGCTGGACTCAAAATGTTATCGTTTATAGATGGTTTCTTGAGGTACAACCAGATCAGAATGACCGAAGAGGATATGGTGAAGACATCCTTCATCATCCCCTAGGGGGTTTTCTATTATCGTGTGATGCCATTTGGGCTCAAGAATGTCGACACTACTTATCAAAGGGCAAAGACTGCATTTTTCCATGACCCCATGCATCAGGAATTAGAGGTCTATGTAGACAATATGATTGTCAAGTCCAAAGAGCCTGAAGAACACCTAGTCTGTTTGAGAAGGTTGTTTGACCACCTCAGAAAATACAAACTCAATCTTAACCCCAACAAATGCATATTCGGGGTGTCATCTGGCAAGCTTCTGCGATACATCATCAGTCAAGGGGGAATCGAGGTCGACCCTAGCAAAGCAAAAGCCATCATTGATATGCTTCCCCCTACATCTGAGAAGGAAGTTCAGAGTTATTGGACCGATTACAGTACATCAACCAGTTTATCGCGCAACTTACCCCCATCTGTGAGCCTATCTTCAAGCTGTTAAGAAAGAACACACAGGTCCACTGGAACGAAGAATGTCAAGCTGCATTCGACAAAATCAAGCAGCTCCTTACAAAACCTCCTGTCCTAATTCCACCCACACCAGGACAATCCCTGTTGTTATATCTCTCCACCACCCAACACTCCATGGGCGTAGTCCTTGGGCAGCACAATGAGATGGGACGTAAGGAGAGAGCTATTTACTACCTGAGCAAGAAGTTCAACGATTGTGAAGCTAGGTATATTCCCATCGAGAAGATATGCTTATCCCTTGTCTGGGCCACCCAACGCCTCAGGCACTATATGATGGCATACCCGATCCTTCTCCTATGCCGACATGACCCTATGAAGTACTTGTTTCAAAAGTCAGCATTAGTGGGACGATGTGTAAAATGGCAGGTGATGCTATCCCAGTACGACATTACATGTCACGCAGAAATCAATGAAGGAGCAAGCAGTAGCGGACCACCTAGCTAACCTACCACTGCTAGAATACGAGCCACTACAGACGCAGTTCCCGGAAGAAGACATCTTATTCGCCATGGGAGATAAAGATTCTGAGGAGCCAGAAGACGAGTCCCAGTGGCATCTATACTTTGATGGAGCAGTCAACAAGAGGGGTAGAGGAGTCGGCGTGGTATTATCGACACCATAGGGACAGATGACCTCCTTCTCTAGAAAGCTCACTTTCGAGTACACCAACAATGAAGCCAAGTACGAGGCATGCATCATGGGACTGTAAATCACATTAGAACATGGCGCACAAAAGCTACAAGTGCATGGATATGCCATGTTAGTCATATCCCAGGTCAACGGTGACTAGAAAACCAAGGATACAAAGCTCGTGTCATATCACGAGTATCTCTTGCAGCTCGTCAAGGAGTTCGAAGAAGTGCACTTTTCCTTCATGAGTAGAGGCAAAAATTCCTATGCAGATGCACTAGTGACCCTTGCCTCCTAGCTCTCAATACCTGAAGAGCGCCCAGTCGACGTATCTGTCACCCGAGCAGAGTAGCCCGTCCATTGCATGTGCATAGAGGAAGCGGACCCGCCAGCAGAGCTTCCCTGGTATCACGACATCAAAACCTTCCTAGAATCAGGCGATCTCCCAACCGACACATCGGCAACTGATAAGAAGACCATGGCAGGCCTGGCGTCAAGATACGTGTTGGGCGAAGGGCATCTGTAAAGAAGATCATATAACCAAATGCTTTTGCGGTGTGTCGACAAGAAGGAGGCCGATACCTTGATGCTTCAAATCCACGTTGGGACATGTGGCCCCCACATGAATGGAATACTATTAGCCAAGAAGATCATGCTATAGGGCTACTTTTGGTCAGCTATGGAGGCAGATTACTGTCGTTTTATGCACAAATGCCACAACTACCAAATTCACGGGAACTTTATACATGCTCCCCCTCAGCAGCTGCACAACATGTCTTCATCGTGGCCTTTCTCTACTTGGGGAATAGACGTCATCGGAGCCATCCATCCGACATCATCCAATAGCCACAGCTACATCCTGGTGGCCATAGATTACTTTACCAAATGGGTGGAAATGGTCTCTTACAAAACCGTCATAGCTATATCCACAGAAAAGTTCATCAAGAACAACATCCTAGCCCGGTATGGAGTGCCACACTCCATTATCTCAGACAATGGCAAGAATTTCATAGCTCAGAGATTGGAAGATTATTTGAAGAGCCTCAAGATCAAACATCACAGATCTTCCTCGTATTGCCCATAGATGAATGGTGCCATGGAGTTAGAAAACAAAAACTTAATCAAGATCCAGATGAAAAGCGCCGAGATGCATAAGGATTGGCACGAAAAGCTCCCCTATGTGCTATGGACCAACAGAACTTCGGTCCAGACATCGACAGGAGCAACACCTTACTCATTGGTGTACGGCATGGAAGCGGTCCTACCAGTTGAAGTAGAGATCCCATCACTCAGAATCTTGAGAGAGGCTGAGCTAGAAGAAACTGAATGGGTCGAGGACAGATGCATCCAGCTGAATTTGATCAACGAGCGTAGGCTACAGGCCATGTACAATGCCCGCTGCTACCAAGCGAGAATGGCAAGATCATATCAGAAAAAAGTCCGACCTAGGAGCTTCTCACCCGACGATCTAGTTCTGCGGGCCATACATCTCCCTGATGGTCGAGGCAAATTCCAACCTAACTAGCATGGTCCCTACATCATCAAGCAAGTCTATTCATGAGGCGCAGCAATCCTCGAAGATATGGACAACATTGAGCTACCTGAGCTAGTCAACACATGTTATGTGAAGAAGTAATACCAATAAGAGGAAGGCGTGTATCCTCACCTTGCAAAGTATCCTTTCGCACATCATGCGTCATCCACCGCTTCATCATGCATATTTCTAAAATAAAAGGCAATTCAAGCACATCTAATCCACAGCATTTTCTCTTTTACTTTCGTGCACATCAATAACTTAAGCATATCAATAATTGCATACATCTATGCATAAATGCATTAGCATCATATCCCAATGACGAAAATCGAAATAGCTAGGCAGCTTGAGAAGGGTTTATACCCCTTCAGTTGATACTACCCAGACACTCTAGTGAGCGAGGGAGCCACCACCTTACCATGGTTAGGCAAAATGTCCAAACTCTCCTAGGGACTTACACCTCTAGAGGGAGATAAAATGTTAGGAGTGAGCATGAGTATGAGCCAAAATAAAAAAAATAAACATACCTACAAGGGCACAAAAGAAATAAGGAGACAGAAGTCAAAGACAGAAGCTAGCCCTAAAAGAAAGAGGCAAGTAGGCCAACTCTACACCTAACACTTACCTTGGGGAGGAGTCGAAGCAAGCATCTAAAGAATCCAAATGACCAAAGGGACTAGCCACCCCTCACATACAATTCCAGCAACCCCCTCCAAATCCAGATGCCCATTACCCCCAAGCAAGGGTTAGAGCGAGCCTACAAGCCTAAAAGGGAGGAAAGAAATGAGCCAAAAGTCAAAAAAGTCGGTTTAAGTCCCCAAGAGTTTGGCACGGAGCCTAACCTACTGAATCATCCATTCCGAAGAGCCACCAACAGCCTAGAATTCCAGGTAGTGTCTTGTGAATCGAGGTAGTGTCTTCCATTCTGAAGATCCGAGTCGCTGTTTCCTTGAGTCCTAGGAACAACCCTTATTCTTTTCTTGCGACTCCTCTAAGTCTGAAAGAGATCTGAGTCGCTGTTTCCTTGAGTCTTAGAGATAGCATTTATTTTTTTCTCTCGTGACTCCTCTAAGTCCGAAGGAGATCCGAGTCACTGGTTTTTTGAGTCTTAGGACCAGCATTTGTCGTTTCTCTCATGACTCCTCTAAGTCTAGAGGAGATCTGAGTCGCTAGTTCCTTGAGTCCTAGGACCAGCCTTTATCCTTTTCCATGCAACTCCTTTGAGCCAAGTGGAGATCCGAGTCGTTGTTTCCTTTTGTCCTAGGAATAGCCTTTATCCTTTTCTCATGACTCCTCTAAGTTCGGAGGAGATCTGAGTTGCTGTTTCCTTAAGTCCTAGGAACAGCCTTGATCCTTTCCTCGTGACTTCTCTAAGTTCTAAGGAGATCCGAGTCGCTGGTTCCTTGAGTTCTAGGACCAGCATTTATCTTTTTCTCTTGTGACTCCTCTAAGTCCAGAGGAGATCCGAGTCGCTGGTTCCTTGAGTCCAAAGGCCAGCATTTATCCCTTTCCTCGTGACTCCTTTGAACCCAAAGGAGATCCGAGTCGCTGTTTCATTAAGTCCTAGGAACAGCCCTTATCCTTTTCTCTTGACTCCTCTAAGTCCAGAGGAGATCCAAGTCGCTGGTTTCTTGAGTCTTAGGACCAGCATTTATCTTTTTCTCTCGCAACTTCTCTAAGTCCGAAGGAGATCTGAGTCACTGGTTCCTTGAGTCCTAAGACCAGCATTTATCCTTTTCTCTTGCGACTCCTCTAAGTCCGAAGGAAATCCGACTTGCTGATTCCTTGAGTCCTAAGGCCAGCATTTATCCTTTTCTTGCGACTCCTCTGAGCCTAGAGGAGATCTGAGTCGTTTTTTCCTTGAATTCTAGGAATAGCCTTTATCCTTTCCTTGAGACTTCTGTGAACTCATAGGAGATCCGAGTCGTTGTTTTCTTAAGTTCTTGGAACAACCTTTATCCTTTTCTTGAGACTCCTCTGAACCTAGAGGAGATCCGAGTCGCTGTTTCCTTGAGTTTTAGGAACAGCCTTTATCCCTTTCTCGCGACATCTCTAAGTCTAGAGGAGATCCGAGTCACTGGTTCCTTGAGTCCTAGGGCTAGCATTTGTCCTTTTCTCTCGTGACTCCACTAAGTCCTAAGGAGATCTGAGTCGCTAGTTCCTTGAATCCTAGGAACAATCCCGATTCCTTTTCCTCGTGACTCTTCTAAGACCGAAGGAGGTCCGAGCTGTTGGTTTCTTGCATCCAAGGAACAACCCTTATTCCTTGGGCTGATAACCCTAACTATCCAGCGATGAGTCCGTCAACTCATCACAAGGCTGATAACACTAACTATTCGGCAACGAGTCCGTCAACTCATTAGTGGGCTGATAACCCTAACTATCTGGCAATGAGTCCGTCAACTCATCACAGGGCTGATAACCCTAACTATTCGACGATGAGTCTGTCAACTCAGGAGCAGGCTGATACCCCAAACTATCTGGTTGACAACCTTCATATTGACAAGAGCGGGCTGATAACCATAACTATTTGACAACAAGTTCGTCAACTCATCAGTAGGCTGATAACCCTAACTATCCGGTAACGAGTTTGTCAACTCATCATCCAGCTGATACCCCAAACTATCCGGTTGACAACTGTCACACTGTTAGGAGTGGCCTGATACCTCAAACTATTCGGTTGACAATCGTCACACTATCAGGAGCGGGCTAATAACCCTAACTATCCGGCAACAAGTCCGTCAACTCATCAGTGGGCTGATATGCCCAAACTATCTGGTTGACATCCGTCATCTGTCTATCCTCAGTCAGTAAGTCCGATATCTTGCCATGCATCCTTCCGGGCCAAAAGGTTCGTCATTTGCCAAGGTCCCCTGTCGTGCATCGAGCCCGATAATCCTTTCAAGGAATCCCTTAGCACGAGTCGAGAAATCCCTCGCACTCTCCTCCATGAGCTGATGGGCTACCCAATCGTCACCAGCATCGTCTTCGTCATCAACATCGCCATAATGCATCACCTGGCATCAGGGTCATCCTTTGCATCAGCATTATGTATGGGCCATGAGTCGTGACTTTCGATGCATCCACCGAATAAGTGGACGACCCCACAGCAAATATTACTCTCCCGTAGACTCAAGCGAGGTGTCTTGTCAACCCTAAGCATCAGTCTCGATTCCCTTGACCTCGCTTAGGGAGGGGCATCTGTAGACACCCCGAAAAGATGCTCTACAAAGCTGGGAAGAAGGATCCAAGTTTGGCGGAAACCCTAAAGGTTAGATCCCTTGCGCACACTAGGGCCATTAGATGCTTCTAATTAGCTTTAGTGCTAACTGCCCCTAGCCTTGGGTTCTTGCCCCTTGCCTCTGAGTGCATGGTGCGAGGCGTGGGAGGAAAGGAGGTAGTGTTCTATATTGAGACTTTGGCTTAACTTGGAATTCTATACCCTCCTCCGGCTCAAGGTCAGATTGTACTACGCTTTTTTATTTCCTCCGGTTTTTTTGTTGACACTGAACAACTTCTTTGTTGTTGTATTTTTGTTCATTGCTTTTTAGACAGCTTCTTTGTTATCATCTTTTCCCTTTTCTCTTTCTTTTGGTTGATGGACAGTTTTTTTTTGCTACCTTCTTTTCTTTTTTGTTCATTTTTTTTTCTCTTTTGGCAGGTGTCTATCCATCACTATTCACTGAAGTTTATGTTATGATAGCACACTTGCCGAACTTCAGTGGTCTCACCTCCATTTTAAGCATTTGGCCAATAGATATTGATTATTGATGGGCTGAATCACTTATTCTGGATGCACTCCCCTCTTTCCAGTGCTTTCAAAAGTTTGGCTTTGGACACTTATCCAATCACAACTTACTAAAATTTACGCAAGGATAATATGACTGACTCTAGGGAAGTGTATGGACTTATTATTCATGAACCAAAGGGAGAACCCATTGAAGGCTTGCCTCCATCTCAGTGTCGGATCCCTGATCCCCTTTTCCCACAAAGTGTTTGTGAAGTGTGGCTACAGACAAGGTTCTTAAGTTTTGGGAGACAACTAGTTCGCAAGCTCGAACAATCTATAGTCCTTGTGTGCATTTCAAGGGTAGTACCTTTTAAGGTGTAGTGCATTCCAGGGGTGTTTAAGCCTAGTGCTATTCTCTTTGGCCAAACGATAGGCATTGCCCGGATATGCCTCAATCATCAGGTACGGTCCTTCCCAATTTAGTCTCAACTTCTCATGCTTGCATGGCATGATTCCTTTAAGCACCCAATGTTAAATTTGTGTTTAATTACTTTCTTTTTCTAAGCCCTCGCAAGTCGTTCTTGGTAGAGGCGTGCATGCTTAGCGGCTTGCAATCGCTTCTCATCAAGTAGGTCTAACTGTAGACTCAACAACTACCTCTTATCCTCAGTAGTGATCTCATCGTCAAGTTGGACTCTTGATGAGGGGACCATGATTTCAAATGGGACCACTGTCTCTACACCGTAAGTAAGCGCGAATGGGGTTTGGCCTGTGGGTGTTCTTATGGAGGTATGGTAAGCTTATAAGGTATTAATTACTTTATCAGTCCAATCAGGTCCCTTAGCGCCTTCTATCATTTTCTTAAGGATTTGAATTAACGTTTTATTAGTAGCTCTTGCTTGCCCATTACCTTGAGGATAGTATGGTGATGAATGGTGTAGCTCAATTTTGAACATCTTACACAGCTTTCGGAAGTCATGTGAAGTGAAGATCGCACCATTGTCTGCAACGAACTTTTTTGGGATCACGAACCTTGAGAGAATATTTTTCTAGACGAACTTGCATAGATTCGAGGCTTTGATCTCAGTGAACACTTCTGCTTTTGCCCATTTGGTGAAGTATTCGACGGCAATGAGTATGAACTTATTCTACTTTTCTGTATCGAAGGGACCAATTACATCAAATGCCCACATAGCAAACGGCTGTGATGCTTGAGATGGGTGTAGCTTTGAGGCCGGTGCATGTATCTTATCTGCATGAATTTAGCATTGCTTGCACCTTTTTACCTTCTTTGCACAATCAGCTTCTATGGTTAGCCAATAATATCCTCTTCGTAGTATATCTTGGCCATGAATTGAGCGTTAATGTGTCCACCGTATATCCCTTTGTGCATTTCAATGAGGATGATTTCGACCTCTTCATATGTAATACAACGAAGCTCTCTCCCACTAAAAGACTTTTTTAACAGAACCCCAGCTCTCATGAAGTATCTGGTAGCCATCCTTCTTACTGACTCTTTGTCTTGTGAAGTTGTGTACTCAAGAAAAGACCAGTTCTGGATATAGTTTTGGATATCGAAGAACCAAGGGTTTCCATCTTCTTCGATATTGTAGCAAACTTCAAAACATGCGACCTTTGGTTTTTCAATCTCTTGTTTAAGCTCCATTGCCTATGGCTCAGTCAAATCAAGGAGGGATGCCCCTTATTGCTAGACCATGATAGTCTACTCTCTAATGCTGATCGGGAACTCAATCGAGGAAGCCAACGATGCCAGAGCATCTACAAGAAGGTTGTGGCTTCGGAGGGTATGAAGGTATACCACTTGCTGAAACCAGGTCAGCAGCAAGCAAGCGATGTCTTTGTATGGCTCCAATCTTGGATTAAAGGTTCTGTATTTGTTCAGAATCTGCCCTAGGGTCAACTAGGAGTCTCCGATGAGCATTAACTGCTTTGTCTCTAGCTCTAAGGCTAGGCGTAAACCAAGGATCAAGGCTTTGTACTTTGTGATATTGTTGGTACTTGTGGTAAAATTCAATTGGATGGCTCAGGGAATGAGCACTCCCTCGGGGTGAGGAGGCTACACCAATACCTGCCCCTTGCCTATTCAGTGCTCCATTGAAGTATAAAGTCCAATGTTGGTCAGGTGGCTCCACAGCTTGTATTGTCAATATTTCTTCATCTGGAAAGTCTATCTGGACAAGCTGGTAGTCTTCTATGGGTAGCTCTGCTAGATGATTTGCTATGGCTTGGCCCTTGACTGCCTTTTGTGGTACATATTGGAGGTCGAACTCGGTGAGAAGGATCTGCCATCTTGCTAACCTTCTAGAGAGGGCCGACTTTTCAAACATATACTTGATAGGGTCCATCTTTGCAATGTAGCAGACCTTGTGAGCCAAAAAATAATGCCTTAGCCTTTGCAAGGCCCATACCCGTGCTAAGCAGTACTTTTCAATAGTGGTGTACTTTTCTTTACAATCTAGGAATGTTCTACTCAGGTAGTAGATGGCCCTCTCTTTCTTTCCACTTTCATCGTGATGAGCGAGCACCAGCCTGATTGAGGAAGGAGTGGCAGATATGTATAGCAGCAAAGGTCTTCTTGGTACGGGTACTGTAACCATGCCGGCGACAGCCTCGGGACTTGGCGCGAAAGGCCAAATACATGAAGATCGGTAAATTCACGGCAAAAATAAAAATGCAAATGCAGGAGTCGCCACCTAGTCTATTAAAATGGAAGACGAGGAAAACCATAAAAGAATCATTCAAATCATGCATATAAAAACCAATGGAAAAGGTCTTTATAAACCAGAAATAGGTAAGGATCCCTGTTACGCACGAGGAAGGTATTAGGCACCCTCGTGTGCCCGATAAATCGGTCTTTCTATAGGTTTCTCGTTTGCTTATATGAAATGTCGGCTCTTCAGCCTTTACTGTACGCTCGAGGGTGATATGCCATGCCATGCTAAGTGAGTGGTGTTTTATGCTAAATAAGGGTACATAGTGTGCAAGGTGTGTCCTAATGCTCAGAAGTATCGCTCATACATCAGGTCAAGTGTCGATGCAAAGATATTGCATAAATAAGATCAGGGATCTAAGTATTTTGAGCGATTTTTCATCCTTGCCTTACTACATGCAATGTATGATCTAACATGCACAAAAGGTTAAAAATAGAAAAAGGGTCTTCTTGGATATATCAAGGAAGAAAGCCAGAAAATGCAAAGGTAAATCAAGCCAAGAAACCATGCTAAAAACTATGCGAAAGCTGCTGTGTGCTACTGAAAACAGACTGATGTGCCTGTTTGGTGAGCTAGACTGGTGCTCCAGTCTGGTGTGCCACCTATGTGCTCTTGTGTGGGCTGGAAAGATGTGTTGGGAAAAAAAAAACAGAAATCCATACAGTACAAAATCACATGTAAATGCTCTCAGAAAATTATGCAATGTACAACTCTTGTAAATGGAAAATATCCATCAAAAATGAAAGGCATGCAAGTATGAGAAGCTCATGGATCTTGTGCTCAAGGACTAGTAGTCTCACGCAAGGTCACATCCTACTCATGCTGAATAAAAACAACAAGGTTCAGTCATGTTACTGGATCATGGGTTGATGCATAGAATCTCCATAGGGGAGCTAAGTGCAATTAGCCTACCAGATTTTGAACCATGGACTGAAGAATCAAAGAGTAAAACAACTGATAAAACAACATCATTTGAGGCTGAAATCATGCATGCAATCTCATGAAATACCAAGGAATCACCACCGAAAGAATCAGACTCAAAACTATTCAGGAAAACATGTAGATGGGGATGCAAAATAGGGTGATTTGTTCTCTGACTAGTCTGGTGCACCAGAATGGTGCGCCAGAGTGGTGCTCTGATGTGGTGCACCGCTCTGGTGCACCATATAGGTGCTCCAGAATGGTGCTCCCCAGAAAATCTGAATCAGACTGCAGCCTGATTCAGAATTCTGGTTCAAATTCAGAGAGGCGATTTCTTTTAACCTAGATTTGTTTATGCAGATGGCAAGAGATTAAAGAAAACATGATGAAATGCTAACAAGTGAATGTCTTTTATCATTAGTTTTTAATCATGGAAAATCATGGGTTCATGGCTGAAAATACTTGCATGAGATTCTAAAGCATAAGAAATGTGTGCATGAGCTTGGCCATTATATGCATATGATGGATACATGATGAACATATCTACTGCATAATTCCTAATATATACGTGCATGAATCATGGTTCCTTGTGCAAAGTAAGCTAATCACAAGAATAACAAGGTGCAGATTTTTATCTTAAAGGTTTACATGCAAAGTATCTCCCATAGGAAACAAACAAATCTTATCATAGGACTCTCATATAAATAGCAAGAAATCAGATTATATATGAAGTCTAAGGCATGCTTTATCCAATGCAAGAGCTAAGATTTGAAAATGAAAACATGAAGAGTGGAACCTACCTTATCCAAGGTGTTTCTTCTTAGAGAACCCAAGATAATATGATCCTTGTTGCTTTGGAAGGGCTGAAGATGCTTTGGAATGCAAGTGAATACTCCAGAAAACGAGAACAGGCTGCTGGAAAGAGTATATGGCTTGCTCAAGATGCTCTCTTAGATCAGGATTGCTGAATCAAGGTTTTCTAACCTTTTCTAATGGTTGCCTATAGG
>JAMKQA010032107.1:0-19982 GCA_024699735.1 Posidonia australis
TGGGGTTGTCCTATAATATAATAGATAAGCCTGGTTGGTAATAGTAATGGTGATTCCAACTGTAGAGCTTTTTATCTAGTCCGAGTTAATACTCTCTCTTGTTTCCTGAGCTGGTTTCTTGCCTGTCCATGATTGTTCACAGTTCAATTGTTTGCAACTTGGAACATTGATATTTAATGGTACTTAAAGTAGTTTTTGCATTAATGCTTGGATGATTTTTGTGTGTACCTCCTATACCTGTCGGAGAATTATCTCAAAATGATGTGTGTTGTGCTATACACCATATGATGGTGGCATATTTCAAACTTTTCATTGAATCAACCTTTGCGCAACTTTAGGAATGAAAGTGCAAATATGTGAATTAGGTGGATAATGGATACCATGTAGATATATGTTCAATTTTAAATGGACAAAGATGGAGGAGCCTTTTGAGGATTCTAATATAGGACAACAATGGTTGCGCAAATGTATCAGATCTAGGATGTGCACCATGCTAATGTGTATAAATTGGTATAGCATGACACCCAAATATAACTTTTAGCAGAAAGGCACCACACTGTTTATGGACACTATATTAGTGTTACTAGTGTAGCAATGGTGGAGTCTAGAAAATTGATATTTTCTCATATTCATAGAAAAGTTATATGTATGAGCATTTTCAAGTTCTTGATTCTCAAATCTTAAGATACAACGATTCATCTATGTAACTGATGTGTTTCTTCAATATGCCAGAACCACTTAGTCTTGTGGTTTATCAGTGCCATCTTCATGAGGTTGAAAAATGCACCATGTGAATGATTAGATTTTCTGAGCCTTTATGATAATTACAGGAAGAGAGGACATCAGCTTTGTCTCTGGCAAGTAAGATAATTGAGTCATCGAAATTCCAAGCTGCTCAAGTAAGCTCATATTTAACTTATCTGGAACCCATTCCTCAAACCAGTGAAAATGCAATAATTTTGTGTCATCTTATAATAACACTGTTTTTTATGTAATACCAGGCCCGCATACATGAGGGAAAGGAACCTATTCAGTTTTTGTCAATATTCCAGAGCTTTATTGTGTTTAAGGTAATTTTGTATCTATAATGTTGTGATATGAAAAAAAATCTCTCCATGTTATCATCATTCCCTAGTATCTATTAAAAGATTATGAGTGTGAGTTGTTTGAAAATACAGGGTGGTATTAGCTCTGGATACAAGAACCATGTCAAAGAAAGCAGCATGGAAGATGAAACCTATTCAGAGGATGGTGTTGCCCTATTTCGTGTTCAAGGTTCTGGACCAGATAATATGCAAGCCATCCAAGTTGATCTGGTACATTTTATTTAAATAATTATGATACCTTGCTAATATTTTTTCAGCACAAGCACACGATTGATCCTCATTTGTTGGCTGATAGCATAGTATTAAACATCGACACGTGCTAGCGAAATATTACCGACACATGTCAATTTCTAAGATGGCCGATACAATATATGTATGTAATTCGGAAAATACAGTATGTCAATGGTATATGTCGACCCGTGCTGGTACATCGACTCATGTCAGTTGACTCGATGTAAAAATTACACTGAGTCGAGCTCGTGTCGATTGACATGGGCTTTATGTCTACCGGCACAAACGAAACTCTACATTTTTTCACTGGTTGTTGCTTGTTGCTGGTATTTTTGCATTTTACATAGATTTAATCTAATAACACATAGGTCTTAGGTTTTTTCACGTTTCTTTTTGTATTTTTTCATTCATTTAACCTAATAATACATAGATTTAACCTAATAATTCTATAAAATCTATAAAATCAGTAAAATTAGTATACTCATATAATCATATACTTTATGAAGTGACAATATTTGGGATGATCTTCAATAAGATACATCTCCAACACTTAAGTATTCTCTCAACTCTATTTTTTATCTATATTAAATGTTGTGTGTTCTACTCGCTTTAAATATATACTAAATATTTTTAAATATGATTTATACATTTATTAAATAGTTTTAAGTACTATTTATGTTTTAGGATATTTGTATTAAATTTATGTAGCTTATTTTAATGTGATACATGTTTAGAAAATTTGATTTAAATAGTCTTAGATGTAGATTATTGCTTACTTTAACTTATCTTAGAGTTTTAAATCAAAATTTAAAATTTGTTTAATTATTTTCATGAACTTCTGTAAATTTACTGCATCTCCACCAACATTTCCACCGATATCCGACACGTTTCCTATGTTTATCGAATCGAAGTTTAATACAAAATCGATGTCTACTTCTATGGCTGATAGAGGCTGATAATATATCTAATATCAGCCTCACCAACAATGCTTACCTTTTTTTTTGCTAAATAAAATGTTGCTTTACAATCCAAAGCTACTCCACTTCATTTTCAGTTGCATAACAAGCAAGTTATCCAAACTTGCCTTCTGTTACGAAACAAAATTAACTGATCTTTCTGGATTGCACCGATCTTGTGATTATTTTTGGACCAAAGCTCCTCCACTTCATTTTCAGTTGCATAACAAGCAAGTTATCCAAACTTGCCTTCTGTCAAGGAAACAAAATTAACTGATCTTGTCAGCTAATTTTTGGACCACCTTTTCAAGCGATTATTCCTTATTTCCAATTCAAACCTCTTTCCTTGACTTTATCCACAAAACCACTGTCATGTGTGCATTGTTCATGGACAAACAATACTTTGTCCTTCATTTACACATCTAATAGCAGTTTATCTATATCAAATTTCAGATTTTAAGTGAATAACACACTTATGTTGAACAATGTTATAAACAGGCGGCTTCATCCTTGAATTCCTCTTATTGTTACATATTGCATAGTGGTAGTACTGTTTTTACATGGGTTGGAAGCCTTACTACTGCAGAGGACCAGGAGCTTGTAGAGCGACAACTTGACATGATAAAGGTATTTTGATGTTTGTTATATTAAGATTTTTTAAATTCATTAGCCAACTTAATGTAGTATATTGTGGTGATGCTACACTAATGGTCCATTTGGAACCACTTCTATCCAGATTCTCCCCCCACCAGTTTTCTAGTAGAAGCTGAAAAAATCCAAATGTAGTTCCAAATAAGTATCTATCATTCTAGTTCTCTTAGAAGTTACAACTTTTAGATAGACAATTATGTGTATTTTTGTGCAGTTGAAGAAGCTGGTGGAAAGAAACTTCTAGTAAAAGTTGGAGAAAATAGTACCATAATGTCTTTAATGTCATTGTTTTTTTTAAATATGTACTTTAAAATGCCATTGCTATTTACAATCCATGCCATTGATCCTTGTACTTTAAAGCAATTGAAGTATTACTAGAAACTAGTTTCTACTAATGGGTCCTTTCTTTCATAAACAAGATTCTAAAAATAACCTAGAATTTAGTTTCTACAAAAAAACTTTCAAAAACTAACTTTTGGAAATAACCCAAAATCTAACTTTTAAGCCTAAGAGGTTCCAAATGGACCCTAATTCATTGAAAATCTATGTAAGTTCCACTGTTTATTTCTATATGTTGGGTCCTGTTTGCTTGGAATTTCCGTTTGATACTTGTGTGTACTAATTGAAGTGGATGAGTTAGTGTAGCTCATAATTGTTTTGGTTATGTACTTGTATAAATGATAGAGATCACACATACGGGAGCAAAACAAGATTAGTGGCATCAGTATCAAGAAAACCTGCTGTTTCTTATGCATACAAAAGCAATCAATAGAATCAACTTCTATTTAATGACAATGTTACTTTGTTTTCGTTGTGAGTGGGGCCAGTGGGCCATGAACCATGCAAGCACTTGTTCTTATTGCAATCTTACTGAAACCATGTTTTTGTTTGCCCCTTCTACAACAGAGTTGTCAATTTTGGACTATCCATACTTATAGGGCTGATAAAATTCATACATGGTCCCATGTACTCTGCTGAATATAAATATTTTAGGTAGCCTTCTTTGGCTTAAACATTACATGACTAACAAAATGATGAAAATAAACTCCACCAATATTTGTCCTTAGATCTTTATCAAATCGGTTAATTATTCATACATGGGGATACCTCATTTTGCCTTCTGCCCATGAGCATTGTAATGATTTAGAAACTTCTCTAGGTTTACTGCAAAAGACTCTTCCCATAACTCCTGTTGTACGAAACTTTCTTGGATTGTCAGGAAATATTAAGCTGTTGCCTTTTTGTTATGATCCCTCTGTTCAAATTATTGCTTTATTATTATGCTTTTGTTGATGTCTTGCTGATGCTTAATGCTTTGCCTGGGTGCATATACTTTGTTGTTGGTTGTTGTCTGCTTAATACATGTCCATTTTCACAGCCGAACTTACAGTCTAAACCACAAAAGGAAGGTAACGAGTTTGAACGGTTTTGGAGTTTACTTGGAGGAAAATGTGAATATCGTAGCCAAAAGATAATGAAGGATACAGAATCTGATCCTCATCTATTCTCCTGTACTTTCTTGAAAGGTTTGATTTATCTTTTTCAACTATCTTTAGTTCTCTTTTATGCCTCATTCTACAAGATCCTATGTTTATTTCATAACGACTTTATTGGTTATTTTGAACTTTATAACGGACTAATTCTTTTTCCTGATTCTTCGTTTATTCAACACATGCTGCTATCTATGAAACAAACAGGAAAACTAACGGTAGGTGAAAACTCTGTAGCTCAGTCTATCGACCTGTTTGCATTCTTCATTTGCTCTTGTTATGATGGAATTTGTGACAGTTTTTTTCACAATTATAGGTGACAGAGATATTCAATTTCACACAAGATGATTTGATGACTGAAGACACATTTATTCTTGATTCTCACTCAATCATCTTTGTTTGGATTGGACATGATGTGATTCCCAATAATAGGATGGAAGCTTTAAATATTGGAGAGGTATGATGTGATCCAAATAAATAATTACTTCATGTTTTCAAGAGAGGCTATTTTATCAGGTTTCTAATGCAAAGTATTTACTCCACCAGAAATTTTTGGAACAAGATTTTCTCTTAGAAAAGCTATCACATGAGACACCGGTATTTGTCATCACAGAAGAAAATGAACCACCCTTCTTTACTCGCTTCTTTACTTGGGACTCAGCCAAATCAGCAGTAAGAGCTTACAGTAGAGTTTTCCTACATAAGTATCTGGCATGTGTATTACTTTACATGTTACTAATTATATGTCATGGCTCATGGGTAGCTTGCTGTACCTATAAAACTATAAGGTTAATGCTGAATATGCAAATGCCATGAGTTTAGTATAAATACTAACTTGCTGGTTTTAAATCATTTACTGCAGATGCATGGAAATTCATTCCAGAGAAAGCTAGCAATAGTAAAGAATGGTGTTACTCCAACCTTAGATGTAAGCTAAATTTCAGTTTCTTTTTTTTCAATTAGCACAGAGTTCATAAATGGTTAGTGGTCATAGTCCTTTCATTTTCCACATATGACCTTTAGCTTTTTAGGTCTTGCCTGCTAATGGGTTTACCATATTTAATTATCATGCACTGCACTTCATTTTTATTGGTTTCACAATTTATATATTGACATATATGCTTCATGGTTTTTTATAAAATTTTGCTCGATCAGTTCTAGTAATATGTTTTTGCATGCCCCTCTACACTCATATCTAGTTGCCATTTTAGCTTGGCCATTGAATACACTTTATCATGACAAAAGCACAAAATAGTTGGCTAGTTGTTCATTTGGCTAAGCATGGCTCAGAACATGGGAAAACACCTTTGTTCTCTCATCTTTTATCTTGCTAATTAGATGTGTCACAATAAGGATCGCTGGTATAGTTAAGAATGCTTTACACAAAGCACATTTACTCTCGTATTTTGTTTTAGTTTTACAACTGTGCAAAATTCTGCTCTGAAAGTTTATAAGGCAAACCTAAATAATTCTTCTATTTGAATACTCTTCATTGGACAACCACTTTCTTAAATGATGGATGAGGTACTATGATTTTACTTTAGGGTATTACCTGAAAAAGATTCCTTGAATGCTGGATAAAAGCACTGTATGAGCGTGATAAATACTTTATGCAGTTTAGGTCAAGAGAGTTCTACTATCTGTGTCATTCTGACTTATCGACATTGTTAATGAGTGTTTTTTAACTACCAGAAACCAAAGAGACGGGTCCCAGTATCATATGGAGGAAGGTCTAGTGCACCAACAGATAAATCACAGCGTTCCAGAAGCATGTCCTTTAGCCCTGATAGAGTACGAGTAAGAGGCAGGTCTCCTGCCTTCAATGCTCTAGCCGCTGCATTTGAGAACCCAAATAGAAATCTTTCAACCCCTCCAGTTGTTAAGAAGCTTTATCCAAAATCGTTGACACCCGACTCTGCTAACGTGGTCCCAAGTAGAGCACCCATGATAGCTGCTCTTACTACTACTTTTGAAAAGACCAAAGAAAATGTTGTTTTGCCAAGACCACTGAAAGGTATGCAGTAACTCAAATCACTTGTAAATGGATAGTCCCATGTAATTGGAGCTGATAGCCTGCTTTTCATTGATTGAAGGGAGCCCTGATGCAAACAAATCAAAGACAGCCACAAATGTTAAAGAAAACAGTGACTCAATGAGCAGCAGAATTGGAGCCCTCACAATACAGGAAGATGTGAAGGAGAATGAAGCCGAAAATGATGGGGGGCTTCCCATTTTTCCATACGAACACCTTAAAACAGATTCTGATGATCCTGTAACGGAGATTGATGTAACCAAAAGAGAGGTAAGCATGCACCCGTTGGATTGTGAGTTAGATCAATAATGGAGCATTATCACATTGTTCTGTTTTTCAATTGCAGACCTACCTATCTTCAGAAGAATTTAAAGCCAAATTAGGCATGAAAAAGGATGCTTTTTACAAACTGCCAAAGTGGAAGCAGAACAAGCTTAAAATGGCTCTTAAATTATTCTGATTCCTCCAAACGATTCTCTTCATGTCTTTGAAACCACAGCTAGGGACTGGAGAACGCAGTCCCTGAACAGTATGTGCACCTGCTTGATCCTATGTTACATCTTGTGTTTGTGGCCGTCTTCCAATTACCAGGCCTTTACTCTCTTTGTGCAGAAGGGGACATATATTAGGTATAAAGGGTACAGCTTCAGTGCATTTTTAGCTGCTTCTGCTCCCAAATTATTCATGCCATCGTCAATTGTTTACCAGGTTTCCCATTTTTCCCCTCCCATCTTATTTTGTTTGGATTTCCACCTTTGTTTTGTTAGCTGTTTGGTATTCTTTATGGTCACAGACAACAGGTTGGTTGTGAGTTTGCATTTTTGTTTTGTTTTTCTTCAATTGTAACAATTATTTTGCAAAGGCTAGAGAGATTTGTTGCAGGATTATTGAGTGTGACGTAGTAGGAATGAAAATTGTGTACAGCAGAGTGTTAACTTTGTGTGAGATCAACAAATACCATTTTGGTTATAATAATAAAGTGTGTTTCCTTCTCTTTGATCAGTTATTGGTAAGGGAATCAGAAATTTAGCACGCTGAGACTTTCAAGCTTTAGTACACAGACGAAAATAATTAAGATCATCATGTCTTGTGGGCTACGGCCTATTACCCTTTGCTGCTACTGCTTGTATATTTCTACACATCGTCCAAATCTGATTTCATCAGGTTTCCATGGTTAAATATGCTCGACCAATCTGTGTGTTTTTTCTTAATAGAACGCCACCAGAGACTATGCATGTATAACTTGAATCTATACCACCGAAGCTGTTGATTCCAGTGACTGACAGTAAATAACGCTGTAAATGGATCAAATACCATAGGAATATAGATGTTACCATATTCATAGCTATTTTGAAAATACAGACAAATATCATACAAATGAAAAAATTACATATCTATATATGGATATGAATACATGACGGATTAGGAATCAAATACACATAAAATTTTTATATATTTATATTTTAAATTATTCAATATATATATAATACAATAATATATATCAAAAATAAAATAAATTAACATAATGATTTATTTATTTTTAGAAAATGATAAGATAATTTGAAATAATGATAAACTTTTTCAAGAAGAGAAGTTATCAATTCAAATCTTGATATTCCAAAAATAAAAAAATATATATTTAAAAATTAAATAATTTTATACAAAACTAGCTCAACATATAACTCCTTCCAAGCTTTTACTCATCTAACAAATTCAAGAATCTAAAAACTTTAAACAACATAAATTAACATCTAATCAATTAAAATGCGAAGTATGTAAACTTGTTCAAGACTAGCTCAACATATAACTTAACAAACCATCACAACCATTCGAGTATCATCATGGAAAAAATAAAAGGAATAAAAAGCAAGATTCAAATGACTAGCAATGTAGGAAATCAACACCCATATGTTAAAATAAAATATTCTTATAACACACTGATTTGTAGTCATAAATAATTCAAATATATTTTCCTACAAGAAGAAACATCAATCTACAAGAAAAAAAGGACAACAATGCTGCAAGTATATCCACGTTTAATAAGATACTAACTCTTCATTCTTCATAATATAAATGACTCCATAAAATAAACATGACAAATATAAGTCATTGTTTTTAAATGACTACTAAAATAAATCATAAATTACAATCTTCTATGCTCCAAAAATCCTACAAAAAAAAAAAATGAAATAATTGATGTTAATTTGTTCTTGACAATATAAAAGTTAAAAGACAAATGAAAGAAAAAAAAACTTTCAAAAGTAGATGTCCATAGTTCTCCAAGCATCCAACAACGTCCTATGAAATCAAAAAACTAATAAGAAGTCAAGTAACAATATAAGATATATAAGAGTAATGTATATAAAAATACAAATTCAAATATTAGATACCCTCAATCGATCTTCCTCAATATCCACGACATCATTAGCATCACAACTTATTTAAAATTATTCATTATCAAGATTAATCGACACAATACCAACGTTTGCTACAAGATCTCGTTTTGCAAAATATCTCTAACCATTGCATCATTTGTAGTGCAAGTTATTTAAGACCATGCACATGAGTTTTCTATCAAAATTTTATGCATACAATTTTCCCATAATAATCTTAAAAAGTGCAAATGTCATATGAGATGCATCAACCACACCAAAGTTTGAAACTCTTTCTTGTAATTTTCATTCATCATTCAATGAAGTGACCGATAAGAGAAAAATATCCTTTGTTTTGAGTAGAAGTCCACATATCACTTGTAAAACTCACAACATAAAAGATGATCAAGAAGGCTATATAACTTTGTCTTCTCCTCTTTATAAATTTGCATGCAATCTTTTTTAATTGTGTTGCAAGAATTCATCTTAAAAAGTAGCTAAAGATATCTACTATATTCTCTAAATTCAGAATGATTAACAATAGAAGGATACTTATGAAATATGATCATAAGAGCAAGATTCCTTCTACTTCATTCTTGATCAAATTTAGAACTTTTAACATCCATCAAGCCATCTTTATTCTTTTCTCCTGTGTTCAACAACATTTGTCGAACATCTTTATTAAATTTTGTGGTGTGCTTTAGTTTGAAATGATTCTTTAAATTTGTAGTCACACCACCTCGCCTAGCCATAAATTATAAGCTACAATGCTTACATTGGACTTTTCTATATCCATCAATATAAAACAATGTGAACTCTTTCCAAACATTAAACCTAAGTTGTCTACTTATGGAATCTATGGATGAATCAAGTTGATCTATTGTAAGATATGTTGGTGTTGGAGTTTAATTTGTGCCGACATTGCTAAGAGGCAAATTCACTCCTGAAAGTTTCTACAGGGAAATAAAAGATTATTTGCATGTGTACTGAAGTACTTAGATTTAAAAATGCATACTTGAAGATAAAAAACAAAATTCACAGTTCACTTCAATGCAAACCAATAGATAAAAGATTTGCAATTCACTTCAATGAAAATTCAAAAACAGTAGACCAGTAGAAAAAAAATCCATCAAAGGTAATTTGGGTACAAATATGGCTGAATAATGGGATAATATGGCTAAACCACATAAATAATGGGTAGACCAGTTAATAAAAAAATAGAGACCAATAAATAAAAATGCAGTAGACCACATACCTTTATGGTTGCTATATCCATGATCCCAGGATGGAGGAGGTGGTCAAAGATGATGGTGCTCAGAACTTAACATGGAGAAGTGGACAAAGCAACTAGACTCACAATGGTGGTGGAGGAGACGACGATGCTTACAGGCAAATGCGGAGAGGTTGACTTGAAGTGTAGAGGTAGAGGAGGCAACTAGACTTGTGTTAGAGGTTGATGGAAGTGAAGACCGGCAAGCGATGATTGGAGTGAAGGTGGCAACTGGAGAGTAAGGGTAGGAGTATTAATGATGTTGGAGGCTTGAAATATAGACCGATGAGCGATGTTGGAGAGTAGGAATGCCTACACCGAGCGACCTTGAGGGCAGGACTTAGGGTGACAACATATCCCAACTTTAGACGTCTCTTCCTGTCTAAAAGAGAGACAATAAAATACATTAGACTAGAAAGTTGTGTACTTTTGTTTAGGGTTTTAGTCTTTCAAGTTTTAACTATTTTAGCTTAGATTTGGTTTATTAAATAATTATGATTAGAATTAGTTAAATTTATTAAAATACCTAACAAGTTAATAAATTAACGGATAGATTAATGTGTTTCACCTATAACCCGAACATTTAAGATTTTGAGTTAATGAGTTAAAATCTAACAAATTCTAATGAATTCAAATTCCTAACCTATTAGAATATGAATATTCAACTCAAAATCAATTGACAATGAGTAGAGAGGTCCATTTATATACAACAATAAGTCTCAGTCCTCACTTTTGCAATGTGAGACTATTCTAACACTCTCCTTCACCTGTGGCTTATTTTAAGTACAAGAAGTCTCTTTTTAAACATAGGTAAATGTGTATAGACTTAAGTCTATTTTGGTCTCTTTTAGCTCTGATACCATATTAGAATATAGACGTCTAATTCAAAATCACTTAATAATGAGTGGAGGGATCCATCTATATATAACCACAAGTTCCAATCCTCATTTTTTTAATAAGAGACTATTCTAATATAACACAAATCCTAAATTAACATCTGATCGAACAGATTAACAGATTTAACCCAACCAATCGACAATCCTAATCCCCTCGACTTAAACTACATCCAAGCGTATGAGAGATTTACATACGAAAAGGTAATGTATCACATCAACTAAAAACCAAAACAAGAATGAAAAACGACTACTAAACTCTCCACAATAAGTATTTTCTAAGTATCCACCTCATCGTTAATTGACTCCCATAACATTAAAAACAAAACAAATATCACATAAATATGTAATATTGGTTATTCAAAAACAATTATATATCTGCAACAAGGGTGGATGACTACAAAAAAAGGCCCTCAATCTCCAACTACCAATGTTCTACACGTCTTTTAACCAATTTCTCGAAAAGTCCTCTATACAATGTTTGGTACATTAGAATGAAAATAGATATGAATGGAATTAACTCTGGAATGGAATGGAATAGGTTTATTGAATTGACAGACAATTCCTTTTCAATGTTTGGTACATAAGAACAGAATCAAAATGAAAATATAAAATTTGAAAGATTAACAACTATATATTAACAAAAATATCCTGTCAATTTGAAAAAAATTTAAAATAATTTTTTTCCATACACACTATAATATACACATACACATAAAAGTATTAACACAGATAATCTTTTCTAAATTAGCATTAACATAAGTAATCCTTTCTAAATTAACATTAACAAAATATTCTTAGTAGAATAAAAATTCTTTGTAGGAAAAGAAGACAAATAAAAATATCAATATTCTTTGTAAAAAAAATACATACACAGAAAAAAATAGGAAAAGAAGACGAAAAAACAAAAAATATATATAGATAAAGGATGGTTGCAAGGGAGAAAAGGCCATAAATGAGGAGGGAGGGCTTCGAAGGAAGGAGGAGGAGGAGGATGACAAACGTTAGGAACACGCCACAGAAGAGGAGGGATGGCTATGGAGGAGGAACAACCGTAGAGGAGGAAAGAGGATTGTAAAGGAGGAGGAGGCTATCAAACATTGCAAAAGGACCGCAAAAGTGAAGGGAGGGTCGCAGAGAAGGATGAGGCTGGTAAACGTCCAAAAGGGGCCACAAAAGAGGAGGGAAGGCTACAGAAGAGGAGGCCAATAGACATTGGGAAGGGATAACGAAGGAGGATAGAGTGCCACCAAGGAGGATGGAGGGCCACAGATGAAGAGACCGACAAACGTCAAGAAAGGGGCGTGAAGGAGAGTCGATGAAGAGACGTCGAGGGAAGAGAGTCAAGGACAAGGTTGGCAAACAAGGAAAGGGATGTAGATGAAGGCACACAACGTTTTTAGGATGATTTCTAATAAAATGGAAATCAAATTCCTTATCTCTTAGGAAGGAATGAAATTCCTATATTCAATGGAAATTTGATTCCCAAGGGAATTTCATTCCCATGCCTATTCCAAAGTTTTTTTTGTACCAAACATCGAAATGGAATTCTCTCATTCCATTCCAGTCACCATTCTAACGTACCAAACACTACCTTAGTATTACCTACAACTTGCATTTAACACATCTTATGTTATCTCTAACCCAACAACACTGCTTTCAAAGGAAGTTTTCTAAAGGACCATTTGTAACCACTTTTATCTAAGTTTTGACCACTAGTTTATGATAAAAGCCAAAAAAACTCAAAAAGAGTTTCAAACAAGTATTTATCATTCCACTCCTCCCAAAAACAACTTCTAGATGGACAATCCGTGTATATTTTTGTATAATTAGAGAATCTAATGAACAAAAGACTCTAGCAGAAGCTAAATAAAATAAAATCATAATGTCTTTAATATCATTGTTCTTTTTAAACATTTACTTTAAAATGTCATTACTATTTACAATCCATGCCACTAACCTTTGTACTTTAAAATAATTAAAATATTATTAGAAACTAACTTCTACCAATGGACCCTTTCTTTCCCAAACAAGATTCTAAAAATAATCTAGAATCTAGTTTCTATAAAAATTCTTACGTAGTTTTAAGTAACGATTATTTTCTACAATTTCTTGAAAATAATCACTTAAGAAAAAAAGACTAAACCAAACATACATAAAAAGCCAACTTATTCAAAAACGTCATCTTTTTTATCATGTGTAAAATTCATCAAAAATGCTAAAACAAAAATGTTAAGGGAGAGAACTCTTTAAAAACACTAAAATCTTTTTTCATGTGTTTCCTACGTTACCCTTGTTGGAAACGCAATATTACACATGCTCTTCTTCTTCCCAACCACTCTTCTTCTTCCTCTTTTTCCCCAACAATCCATCCCTCTCCTATCTTACCTCACGCCACTCCCACCACTTTGCGAGGTTGATGTCTCTATCGACGACACCCTTCTTCTTCTCAACTGCTCTTTTTCTTCCTTTTCTTTTCCAACGTCGAGAGATAAAGGCAAACGATGAAGAGAGATGGAGACAAACTAGAAGGAGAGAAAGCTGTGAGCGAAGAGGACATGCAGTAAAGCCCGCACACCAACAAGAGGAAGACAAACACGACAACCACCACCTCCCACCTAGTCAACGGACACCTCCCAACGTCCAACTCACCCCAACCAGCTTCTTGGTGGTGCGGGAGTCATCATCCTTCCCCATCTCGCTCTCCTTGTCCCACTGCCTCCCAACAATGTCTACCACGAGATCACTCCTCCACATTGCCATCATTGGGACCAAAGCTGCCTACCCTTCATCGAAAGAAGCACCCAAAACCACCTACTGGCATCGGAATGAATCCAATCGAGGCAGTGCAAATCTGAGCGAGATCAAAAACTGTGATGGAGAATAAATAAGGGGAAAAAATGAGAGATCTTTGGCTCCCTTTTCTTTCACTCTCATCTTTGATTGCAATCTTTACTCATTGTCTTCCTCATTACGAGGTGGTGGAACTTGTGGTAATAGGATTCCCCCACCTCTACGATCATTACATCCACCACATCCACCTCTAGAAGCTACGGGTCTTCTGGTGCCAAGTGATCAAAATGGACGAGCAACACGAAAAAGAAGTCAAGCTTAAAGATGATCTCTCCTCCATCACCATCACAACCGCCGCCTGCCAGGTCGAAACCACCATCTCGCTCACCGCTCCTCCTTCCATTTCCTCCTCGCAAAAAATACCACATGTGAAGGGTAAGTTGGAAATTTTAGACAAAAACAAGCCCTTATTTTATAATACAACCAAACATGATTCTTCATCTATTCTATAAACTGTCTACAGTAAAAACACACACACACACACATAACTTGGCTTTTCAAAAAACGTTAGGAACAAAAAATCATTATCAAACACTACCTTAAAAGCTAACTTTTGGAAATAACCTAGAATCTAACTTCAAGGCATAAGAGGTTCCTAATGGACCCTAAGATTTATAATATGGAACACCACCATATTTGCCATTTGGTAGCAAGTGGAAATAACTGTCGGATCTTTGCAAAAAGCCATCATTCCATTAGTTTTTTAATGGGAAATTAGGGAATGCTTAAGACTGTATGCTCTCTTTCTCAAGTCAAACAGCCTCTTCCTCATTATCTGGCAAAGGTAGCTTTGAAAGTATTACATCAGGTGTTTAAGAATTGAGCAGTATGCCATTTCCATTTTCCTTTTGTTTAAAATCTGGAGAGTTTTGTTTTGACTGCAAAAGGAACAAAAAAATAACTACTTTGTACGGTTCAAGTGATGAGAGCGAACTCATTTTTAAATTTAAAAAAAGGTTAACCTCACTCATCTATTGTCCTGTAGAAATCTTGGATTTCTGCTGGCCATTCGGATAACTTCACATCTGATCAGAGAATGATCATCTATTAATTACTAATGAGACAGAAAACTTCCACACACACAAAAACGTGACATGAAACTAACCAGGAAAAAAAAACAATCTCTACTACCTTGCCAAGAGAAAACACGAAAAAAAAATCATCATCAAGACCTCAGCCATGACTATATATAGAAAATGATTATATAGGTAATGGAAGATCGAATAAAAAATACAGAAGGAATTCTAAAGCAGTAAGATAAAGAAGAAGAAGAGAAGAATCCATAAGGCCAATGACACTTACCATTTTCTATTTTCTCCGAAGACCAGCCAGCAGCATCCTTCCCTTTTTCATCTAGCATAGTAAATGTTAGGTCATTAAGTTTCTCCTGCACCGAGTCTGGTGCAGAACTAAACCATAGACCAACCCCAGTTTTCTTGTGTTTAAAATCCGGAAATTTTGGTTTTACCTGCACGAAATATCGTAGTTATCGGTCAAAAGACTAGCGCACATGCAGGGTGGAACAAGTAAAGAAGAAATGCAGAGAAAAGTTACTGATCCATTTTGCTTGCTTGTCCTGCAGTCCAACCATTCTTTTGGATTGGCAATGAGATCTTCCCACAAACTTTCAGAAGGTTTCTTAGACTTCTTTAATTTGGCTAAATTTGGAAAGGCAAGTTAGTGGTTAAATTGTCAGACAAAACTGTTTATATTGATAAGCTGAAAAGGTTGTACTACACCATGGCTCTGTACCTTTGTTTTAGGTATTAGATTTTCAATTGCAATATAATGTATCAAATGTAGAAAAAAAATCTAAAGACGGACTGACTAGTTCATAACAACTAACTTCATAATGTATCGAAACAACATCAAATTATTTGCAAATACCACACAAAAAAACACTGGTGCAAGAAAACAAATTGCTTGGTTGATAGTCTAATGAGAAATCTCGCTCAATCTGTCACCGCACAAGTAGTGTACATTGTTTCTCAGGTTTCTCAAAAATGTTAAGTCCAAGAAAATTGCTGAAAACATCCTCGTCTCAAACTCTTAAACATGGAAGGTATCGGAGTAGTTTAAAGATGTGCCAAAAAGAACAAGGCATATAGAAACCATAACCACAAGCCCTATCTGGAGTTATTTTAGTGAAAGGATGAATAATGGGAATTAACCCACAGAATGCAAAGGACGTATGTCAAGAGAAGGATAACCATAAGAATATCTTGTACCTGTGGGGCTAACCATTTGTTTAGCTTGTGGTGTGTCTTCCATAGGCAGGAGACTTTTCTTCTTTGGAAATACATCATGTACAAAAGCAGGATCAGCCATTTCTATTTCTCTTGGTTTTCCTCCGTTACCCAATGTACTTTTCTTCTTTGAAAACACATCATGTACAATGCTGGGATCAGCCATTTCCTTTTCTCTTTGTTTTCCTTCCATACCCAATTGACATTTCTTCTTTGAAAACAACTCTTGCACAAAGTTAATGCTCTGAACAATAACCTACATTAAAAAAAAAAGGTACTAAAACTTCATTTCATTTTGCCACCAGAACAACAAGGGCAAGCACGAAAAAACATATCCTCGACAACATTAGAACGTTCCACTCTCATGCGTGTTACAAAAATCATCGAGAATTATCCCATCAGTCAGTTATATCTTCCACTACTAAGGTTACTCGGGCGAAACACATCGACGCTACGAATCACTCAACTTGATAAACCGATACCTGAAGATTAGACTGCTTGTCTCCAACCTGAAGAGAAACCGCAGTATCCCCACTTAGCTGTCCAGTAACATAAACAGTATCATTCTCCTTCAAATGCCACGCCGCAGCATCCGCCAAATCACCTTGAAACACCACCGGAATCCTACAATCGACCAAAGCCCATAAGTTCAACACTCCAACTAACAAAAACACCAGAACAAACAACAACAACAGAACGAACCAGAACTGCGGGAGATCTTCCGCATCCTTGTGCCGCACGAGAACACTGACAGCGGACACACTACCGTCCTTCGCCGTGACAACCTTGACGGGCACCCCGACCTTCCCGATCAGCTGCACGGCGTTGGCGACCTTCGCCTGCCACGGGATCTCCGCCATCCTGAACGCAGACGGGGACTTGGACTTCTTGGAGATCAGGATCTTGTACTCGTCCACCGTCTCCCACTGCTCGGTCTTGGGCTCTGGCGACACCGCGTGGCGTTCGGTGGAGAGGGCGGAAGAGGAGGAGGAGGCGGCGAGGGAGCGGATGAGGGAGGCAGTCGAACGAAAAAGGAGTTTGGATAAGGAGCGGGAAAGGATCATGGTGCGGCTAAACCCTAGATAAACACTAGGGTTTGGGGGAGAGGGAGAAGGTGAAGAGACGAAGAAGAAGCAGGTGGGAGTGAGAGCTGTGGGTTTCGCGCCTACGTGCGAAATGAACGAAGCATACGGTACCAAATGGAAATGCCAACTCCTTTTTATTTTTTTATATATTATGTCTTTTTCCACTAAAAAAACAAAATACGGAAAAAGAGGAATTATGATTGGCAAAAAATTTCACACAATTTTGGGTACCATTCTAGTTTCTTTATTCCTAATTTGCTCCTCCCTCTATCAAATCTCATGTTCCCTAACATACGAAAATGCTCAATCCCCCTGTCTCCTTTTTCGTTTCTTTCTCCTCCTAAGACATTAAACAACACATTCGTTACATTCCACTACTTAATCAATGCAACCTGTTGGACAAAAAAGATGTTACCATCCATGATTTCATTAGGTGAGGAATTCACTTCACTGTCCATTATTTGTTTTTTTTTATCCTGTATTTTGTGTATTTTATTAGATTTATTAGTATGATACTATATTTCACATAATAATCTTTGTGTATGCTATCTCTTTTGTTACACATGATTCTTAAACTTAATAACATGTTTGAATATAAAATAAGACGTGGTTATTTTTCGTAAGGCATGATTTTATTTTAGTATATAGTATTTCTCTTTCATGTGATATGATTCATTGTATAATAAGATATGATTATATGATTCATTGTATTTCTCTCTTATTCTCTTAGTATAAGTGTCATGACATGATTCATTATATAATGTGAAATAATATTATTTAATTAATGACATGATTTTACACTTAATAAGTTACGATTTTATTTAATTCATGATTTTACACTCTATGATTTAGTACATGAGACATGATTCTTATACCTTTTTGTGAGACATGACTCTTATATTAGGTAACATGATTCAATGTATAATAACTCATAGTTCTCTTCTATGAGGCATGATTATATTCAATGGGAATAGGGATAAAAGAAGAATAAAAAAGTTAAAATAATCTATTCTTATCATTCTCAAATAAGTAGCCTAAATTCATCACTATCAATTATGAATGTAATTTTTTTACCAATACACAAAGAAAAATGATCGAAGGAGTTTATACTACAACATGACTACTTTAATAAATATGTGGATGTATCTTCGGTCCATTTCATTTAGAATAGTAGGACCTATTTGTTAAACAAAGAAAGGATGATTAGGACATATTTGTCAATCAAGTTCGAATTTTTGCCTTATTTCTTTTCCTAAATAGAATTTTTAAAAAAAATAAAAAAATCTTATTTTGTTTCCAAAGTAACAATTTGAAAGTATTTTATATCACCCAACTTTAGCATCTTCTATTTATAGAATCAAAATCCATATCATAAAAGTGTTGATTTTCATGTGTAACCAAGTTTTGCTTTAATGCCTCAAATACGTCTACTCGACTGTAAATGATAGATTTATTAGAAATCTATACTAATATACGAAGCAAAAATTCCTATTCTCAATAAATAACGAGAGAAGTGTCAACCCCCTCCCCCCCTTTCTTCTTTCTCCATATTTTTTTGAGATTACTTAATTGTTTTAATACCTCCATTTAAGTGTTATGTGAAGTCTACTTCTCCTTCTTTTACTCTCAACATAATCTCTCTAATTAAGTATTACTATTTTGTTTTTTGAATTTCAAATGTTCCCACTTTTTTCTCATTATTATTTCAAATTTAGTTATGTTCAATTTTGAGGTGTTCAGTGTTCTCCATGTTTCCACCATTTTCTCACCAATAATTTCAATTTAAGTTGGATATTTCTTGATCTTACTGCCATTATAGATTAATTACATATTTATTACCTTAAATTATTAAGTATGTTTAATTTATGGTTGGGCTGATTGAGTATATGGATTAAATTTACATTTGTTACCTTTTTTAAACTATTTTGAGTTGATTGATTGGATAATGTTCATTTAGTTTTTTTTAAATATAATTACGCATTAAGTTACCATGGTTATTATCATCCTCATTAGATAGGCTCCACTTATTACATTTATAATTAAAAAATGATCATTACTTCTTTATTTACGTGGTAACAAAAGATAATACCGAAATAAAGAGATAGTGAAAGAGAAAAAAAATAAATCAAAATAGAGAGAGATTTTTTCTTTATGTCTAGTCTTCTTACTATCTACTACTTACTATTATATTAAGTGATGAGACATGTTTCCTTAAAACAAGGAGAGGTAAAGAAACAGCTGTCTTCTACACCTACCTTTTTAAGGGTTGATTTATTAGTTTTTTTAAATTTTTGAATTCCTCCAAGCTTTCTCAAGTTTTTCTTTTTATTTTCTTAGTTATTTTTTATTTTCCTCCACTCTAATCTCTCTCTCTCTCTCTCTACATAGAAATCTTTCATCTAGGGGTGGCAACGGGTCGGGTCTGGGTCAGGTCTACCTATACCCAGACCCAGACTCATCTTATTTCATGGGTCTGGGTCTGGGTCCAGGTCCTAAATTTAGGACCCAGACCCAGACTTATAAAGATAACGGGTCTGGGTCCGGGTCCTGGGTCTAATGGGTCCTCCAACTTATTTTCATTTTTTTGAAGAAAATAAATTTTTAATTAAACTTAAAACATTGTAAATAAATGTGCTAAACAATTCTCTATCAATACACATATATCATGAATAAAATGCAACCATAAATAAATATATAACATGAACAATATCATGAACCATTGATAGTTGAACAACACATAAATAAATATATTTAACTTCAATAAATTAACTTTGTCAATGTCCATACAACAATTCTC
>JAMKQA010032108.1:0-15654 GCA_024699735.1 Posidonia australis
TCCCTACTGACGATATGGTGCAGAGGATGGGTGTCGCGTTGCCTTCTAAATGCGTCTGCTGCAGGTTCCACCCCCATGTTGAATCTGGGAGCCACCTCTTCTTCTCCGGCGAATGGGCGTCTATTTACTGGGATTGGTTTGTCGGGTGCTTCCAGCTGGCTAAGGGTTCGGAAATGTCTTTCCTTCACTGGCTCCATCACCTTTTCCTCAAACGTTCCAAGGAGTCCTTCCTCCAATGCTTCCAGCGTCTTATGGCAGCGGTGGTGCTGTGGGAGCTTTGGAAGGCTCGGTGTTCTACCAGATATGGGGGTCAGTCCTTCTCCCTATACAAGATTCTGTTGTGCATCAGGCGTTGGACGTCGGATTTCGCCTTCTTGCTGAGGAGACTGAAATGTCACAATGAGGATGAAGTCTCCATCCTACTCCTGAGCTTCAACATCACTGGGATCCCTATTGCGAAATTCAACCATCTTCTGGTTTCCTGGGTGAAGCCTCCTCCGGGTTCTTTCAAGCTGAATGTCGATGGAGCGGCGCGTGGCAATCCTGCCCCGGGGGGGGGGGGGGGTAGTCATCAGGGACCATGGGGGCAACTTTGTGGCGGCGGTGGCTAACTTCTATGGTCCTTGCTCTAATATGGTTGCTGAATTCAGGGCCCTGATGGACGGTCTGGCTCTCTGCTCGCGGATGGGTCTCCAGCTCTCGGAGCATCTCATTGAGTCCGACTCCGCGGCTCTCGTCTCCATGTTGCGGGGTGCCGCTGCTTCGACTGGCGGCTGCGGAAGGATTGGCAGGGCGTTGTTTCTCTGGTGCAGCAGTCCGCCTCCATTTCTCATGTCTTCCGGGAGGCTAACTCCGTCGCGGATGGACTGGCCAACTGGGGCGTTGACTCACAGCAATTCCGCTACCTGGCTTCGGCGGACGCTCTTTCAAAGTTTTTGCGCAGGACTCTTTGTTTGGAACGGGCTGGGCTGCCTTATGTTCGTTCCAGGCGGCTTTAGTCCTTGCCCCTCCCCTCCTTGTAATCGGTTTGGCTTTTGCTATTTGATTTTGGGGTCTCCTGGGGCTCGTTTTTCCAGGTAAAAAAAAAAAAAAAAAAACTAATCCTAGGGTTTTGGGTTAATTCTAGGGTTTTGATTTAGGTTTTGGGTTAGGGTTTTAGGCTGGGTTTTAGGATTTTACGGTTAGGGTTTAGGTCTAGGATTTTAGGGTTTTAGGGTTCTAGGCCCGATTTTAGGAATTTAGGGTTAGGTTTAGGATTTAGGCTAGGGTTTTAGGGTTTTAGGATGGGTTTTAGGGTTTAGGGTTAAGTCCAATTGCAAGCATATGGGATGTCTACACATGGTATTGCATAGGCATATTTACTTTCTTCACCTTTACACTATAATCATAATAGAAAACATTAGCACAAACATTATCCAATGAGGAAAATCAGAAGGCCAGCCTACTTAGGAAGAGTTTTGATCCTCCTCACGTGTTACTTCCTATGTGACCTAGGTGGTAATGGAGTCAACGTTTGTAGGAAATTGGATGAAATGTACAAATTCCTTAGGGTTTTATACTTCAAGAGGGAGATAAAATGTTAGGAGGAGAGTGAGGGTGAGAGTAAACAAAAACATAGATATTTGAGCACAAAATAAATAAGAATATATAAGATGAAGATAAAAGTCATCTCCAATGAGAGAGGCATGTAGGACAACTCTATCCCTATGACACATCTTGGAAAGGAGTTGAACCATACACCTACGAAGACCACATTTACCAAGGGACTAGCCACCCCTTAAGTTAAAGAGAGAGCAGCCACCTCCCAACCTAGATGATCATTACCTCCAAGTAAGGATGGTGTAAGTCAGCATGCCTTTGAGAGAGTAAAAGAAAAAGAAATATTGAAAAGTAGGTATAGGGCCCTAGGAGTTTGGTATGGTGCCTGTTTTATCCCAAAATTCTATTGAGTGAGTGAGAGTCACCATAAACTTAGGGATCCAAGTAGTGCTAGGTGAGTTGAGGGCATTCTATTTCATTGTAGCAGGCAATAAAGGCCTCCCTAGCACTGAGGGCACCAATATCTTCTATAACCATACATAAATCTTACTTCCATCTGATAAATCTTGCATAAGCCATTTGACATTCGACATTTTAGATCACACCTCTTTTGTGCTTTGCATCACTTTACAAGGCGTTTGCCCACGTTCCAACTAGGGGAATGCTAGCTGCCTTTGATATGGAATATTGGCAAAAAAAAGGGAGCTTCAACCAAGGGCATATTAACTTATCTTTGGTTGGAAATAGGTCTTTGACTAGGGGCATGCCAGCTGCTTTCTAAGTCAAGAAAATCACTAGGACAGTGCTATTATCAGGAGGATGTGGGCCAACATAAACTACTTGTTACATAGAGCATAGATTCATTGCTAAGGCAGGCCAAATCAAATTAAGGAATGATACACTGTGAAACAAGTCTGCCCCTTTATTACAGCTCATTAGTTGTACTAAAAATTGCTCACTTGATATAAAATACAAGGAAAGTTCATAGTAGTGGATCCTTAAATCCTAGTAAGTCGATTATTGCTCTTTTTGAACTGCCAGCGCTTGTCGATGAAGTGCCACCTAGAGGAAGCTCATTTATAGGCCAAGTTTCTTGAATTTCGGCCTCGTATTCTGCTGTACACCCCAAACCTTCAGTAATGGCAATACTAGAAGATTGAATGCCGTCACGCATCAGGCGAGCTAACTCGGCAGTTGTCGCATTAGAACCGAGCACGTATCCCTTGAAGTGGTTGGGCGTGGGACTTTGCTCAATTGAATTTTGGCAAAAGCCAAATTGGTGCAGGCGCAGACAGGATGGTATTCCACACCACTCGTAAGCCCTGGAATGATAACCAGTCGCATGTCACTGCTGTCAAAGAAGATAGTGAAGCACTTTGCAGTTGTGAAAAGAATGCGCCAGACTATAGTATCATTGATAAGATTCTGCAGTCTTTCACATAGCTCATGGACGCCAGGAAGGGTGTGTGAATGATTGGTGCGACTGTAGGAGTCGAAGACAGAGTGTTGGGGACGTAGGACTTCCACCCCCATGTGTGTAGCAAGCCAAGTCTGTCAGAAAAGAATCATGGCACAGTTAGATAAGCACAGTAAATCACTAAAATAACAGTATTGGCTTACTTGCACTAAGGCGCTGCAACCATGGAAATGCCGGGAACATTTCAATGCACAATCCAAGCCGACATAGGTTTCTTCCAGAAGAATGGGGGCAAGATTAATTTTGTGGGTGATCATGGCCAGTGCTACCTCTGCCACCTCAATAGCAACTATCATCCAACCATGACTGAATATGAACTCCCCAAGGAAGCGCACCACAAAGCCGTGGAGCCACAAGCTACCTGATGACACACAGTCACTGGCTATCTTGTCGAAATAATCCAGGCGCAGCATTGGTGCCGACCCATCTTGGCAGATGAGGCTTTTCCTGCAAGCACTTCGGGATAAGCCTGTCAGTTGACTCAAGATAGAAGCATAACTGTCACGGCACATGAAAATGGGTCGTGACATGTACGACGATAGGCTACAGATCCATCAGACTTCCTCTAAGGTGAGAGTAAGTTTCGTCTACCCAAAGTGGAATACATGGAAAGCGGGTTTCTAGAATCTAGTTGTAGCGCATAACAAGTGCCAATTCACCTCCACCTTGGCAATGTTCAACAACGAAGAGGATATGTCCCCAACCCATAGTTGCTCACGATCCTCAATAGTTAATGCACCAATCCATGTTTGTATAATATTAGAGTAGTATTTTGGTGTCACCATGGTTGGATACCCTTGCATGGAAATTATGAAGATAAACGTTAGATCAAGAAATAACGGGAATAATGTAAAAATCAAGTTTAGGCGAAACAAAAAGTCAAATAGCCAAATGCTTTCTCAAGATGGAGAGGACCAAACAAGTTCACAAATCTAAGGAATGACAAAAATATAAGAAAATATGCAGCAAATCTGAAAATGATAGAAATCAAAGCATATAGCTTCTTCCCATTGCAAGAAACTGATGCATGATGAAAAATTGATATATGTAGTTTTTTGTTCCTTTGCAAGATATGAAAAACTATGAGCAACAAAAATGCAGCCTAAAGATCTAATGGAAGGAGCAATATGTGAATCTGTGTAAATATAAAGAACCCACTCAAGGAGGATCTTTTTTCCATGGTCACATCAAAGAAAATGGGCAAGATCGCATACCATTGCAAGCCGAGAAAGAGCGTAACCGGCACCGTGTGGGCAAAAAATGAAGCTTGAAGGATATTTGAGGGCTTGAGATGGTGTTTGCAGTAGGAGAGGCAGCAGATTTTGTTGGGGAATACGAAATAATATAGAAAAGAAAGAGGAGTTGCAATAGAAAAGGAAAGCAGGCTGGCATTCTGAATGGAGTGCACCAAGCTGGCGCCTAACGCTGGTGCACAAACTAGGTGCACCAAGGTGGTGCACAAAGCAAGTGCATGTCCTTGACGCACCACCATTCAGACTGCAAACAAAATCTCCTTTAAAAAATCAAGCTCGCCCAAATCGACGTAGTTCTTCAAGACCTGCAAGGAAGCATACATTCTACACACACAAATAAATACCCAAGAGGAGGGTTGCATTCCAAAACAGATTTGCATTCATGCACAATTGAAACACAAATTACATTGTTCACAGAGTACAAGTCGCAGCATTCATACACAAAGAGTGACAAAAGAAGATTGAACTGAAACAAAGGAATCTACTATTCCTCGTCAAACTCCACCTCGTCGAAAGATCACTCCTTGGCACTCTTAGCCAAGAGTCGGGCCCCCTATTGAGTTATCCGACGCGAATACCGAGCAGCAGCAGCAAACTGAAAGTGGGCAGAAGAGCTTAGGACCTTCTGCGAAACCTCAGTGTCAGAGTAGTCCTCCTCAGACACTTCCAAGGTGTATAGCTTGTATGTGGCGTGGCATTGCACATCGCTCTCGGGCGTACAAGAACAAGCTGTAAAGCCAACATTTCCACATGAGTAAACAAAGAAACCATGAAACACTTATTTCTTAGGTGCATGGGGGTGCCTAATACCTTCCCCGTGCGTAACAGGGATCCTTACCCAACTTTGTGGTTCATGATGTCCTTTTCATTGGCTTGTTTTCTTGCACAGTTGCATAGTTTTGTTGTTTTAAAATGGTTTTCCTCGTCTCCCGTTTTTAAGTAGACTAGGTGGTGACTCCTGCATTTTTATCATTACTTTATCACTTTTTGCCGTGACTTCGCTGGCCCTCACGCATTTGGCCTTTCACGCCATGCACAAGGCTGTCACACCAGCATGGTTATAGTAGGTCCCTTTAAATCCCTTAAATGCTCATCTATGTCACCATACTTAGCCTTCATAAAGTCAACCCAAAGAGAAGCAAATGTGTTGAGTCTCCAAGCCAATTTCATTCTCATTGACCACATAGCATCAGATAGCCTCTGGACTCTAAATCCTCCTTTAGCTCTAGTGGAGGTCACATTCTCCCATGACACCCAATGTCTCCTATGAGATTATTTGCATCATGCCACACAAAAATTGCCATAGCTCCATTCATCTTCTCAAAAACGACACCAGGCACATCAAAAACTGATAAAGCATGAATAGGAATACTTGAAAGAACATGTTTAGTAAGAGTCAATTTGCCACCTGGTGATAATAGTTTGAAGCTCTAGGTAGAAATTTTACTTAAAACTTTATTAATAATATTTTCAATATAAATTTGCTTAGCCAAGCCTTCGAAGAAAGGACATCCCAATTAGGTAAAAATTAAACTCCCTTCCATGAAACTGGTGATTTTGCCAATCATCATAATTCTGTGTCCTGGCATGTTCTTGGACACTAGAAATTGACTCTGTTACATCTAGGCCTAATTATCTATTTTTAATTGTAAACCAAGTAATTAATTGTAATATTGTATAAATAGTTTATTAATGGATAATTTGTTGTTTCTTGGATGTTTGAGCTTGTGGTTGGCATTCTGTGCACCTGCTTGTGATTTGGGACCAATGTGGAGTCCAATTTGAGAATGCACAGTCGTCTCGATTTACGTGTCTATTCATTCCTCTTTTCCTTCTTTCTTTTTCTCCTCTCACTCACGAGTTCACCCCACCCCATCTTCCTCCTCTTCTTCCTCCACTAGCCCGTGCCACCAACAACGTTGGCCTGTACCTCCCCGTCTTCTCCGACGTGATGGGCGGCCGACACGATGCAGGAGGAGGAGAGGATAAAGAGAGACAGAGGCAAGCGAAAAGAGGGAAGGTAACCGAGAGAGAAGGAAAGGAAGAACGACACGTGACAGAGGAAGTGGTGGTTTGTGAGGTTCACCGGTGGAGGAGGCTTCGTCGGGGCGAGAAGAGACTCGTCAAGGAGTCTGGAAGATCGTCGGAAAGACACTCGAGGTACGCGGCCCTTTTCCTTCGCTCATTTACATGCTTCTAGTAGATCATGTTAAATGCATGAAAATAGAGATAAATGCATGTAAAAATTGTAGAAAAATAGTGGAATTGATGAGAATGAGTTGAATGGCATGAAAACATAGATATCATGCGGTTAGGATAGAATTTGGTAAGGATATACGAGAATTTCCGATGAAGGCTACAGTAGCCATTTTTAAGTCTCATCCCTTTGTGATTTTAATGTGGATTGTGTGGTTAATGAAATCATGAATTGTTTATGGGTTTTTAAAGTAGACTCAAGGGTTTACGCCCCATGATTTATTTGCATTTTTTGATGTGTGTTTGGGAGGTCTGATCGAGGCTTCCACTTCCGACGATTTCGTTGATTGAAACAGGGGAATGCCCTAGTTGTGGGAAATTCGGTATGTCGAATTGAATTTGGTATACTGAAATCCTGACAGATTAAGCCAAGATCCTTGGTTTCGGTAGACTGAAATCATCCAGTCCACTGAAACAGGAAGTTTCAGTATATCGAGAATGTTTCGGTATACCGAATCAAGGGGAGATCGATATACCGAAAATGTTCGGTGTATTGAACCAGGGATTTTTGGTATACCGAACCTGAAATTCGGTCTATCGATTTTGCCCTAACCCTGACATATATAAATGTGAATATAAAATGATGGATAAATGGTTTTAAAAGGTATGTAAAGCATGTGTTAATGATGTTTTCCCCATGATAATGACATGGAGGAATATGGAACCCAAATAAGTGTATTTGGGAGTGATTTTGGGTTTAAGGCCCTAAAACTGAATAAAAGAGAATAAACGATTGACCTTTGAGTAATTTTGGGCATGAGACCCAATTTATGATTTTTAAAGCATGGTTTGTCATGAATTGAGTTGGGACCCTAGGGGAGGGTCAGGTGTTGCATGGAAACGGATTCTTGCAACGAAAAAGAATGAAAATGGAAATGGTTTTGAAAAGGAAAGCTTGAAGAGTTTTGAAAATGAAACACTAATAATGTGTTATGGAACCTCGAGCGTTGGTGTCGACAACGTGGTGGGAGTATGAGGCTCCAATGAAACAAGTTACCAGATACGACTGTGGTTGCCGAGCTTGAGACGGTGTAGGTTGAGCCTGGGTCGTTGAACCTAGTTGTTCGGGTCATCGAGCTCGTGACGGTGTAGGCTGAGCCTAGGTTATTGAACCAAGTTGTTAGGGTCACCGACAGTGTAGGCTAAGCCTGAGTCATTAAACCTAGCTATTCGGGTCACCGATGAGACGTCAAACAAAGACATATCCCCGTGTATATATGAAAGAGATTGAGGTCGGTTGGCTGGGGCAGTGGCATCCCGCATGGAGAATTTCACCACGACAGTGTAGGGAGGTAGGGGAAAAGATGTCCACGCCTACTGCTTTTGTGTCTAGTTAGCCCTGATCAAGGTAACATCAGTAAAGAAAAGTGGAAATGATTAAGAAAAGATTGTGATTTTGAGAAATAAAAAAAATGTGGTTTGGCTAGTACTGGAGTTATGAATGGTCCTAAAATTCTAGAAACAAATAAGAATTATGGTTTTAACTAGTTACCAGCCAATGTTTGAGGTTTTGGTTTTGAGCCCTGAGAGGCATTGTGTTTTAGGCTGGTTCTGGTCAAAAAGGTGAATTTCTCAGAAAATGAAACGAATAGGAAAAGTGTGATTTTGGGAAGAAATTCCAAGTATTGCAAAAAGGCATGTTTTGGAATAAACTTCCAAATGTTATGAAAAAAAAAAAAGGAAAGATGAGTTTTGAAAAGAGTATGGATTTGGGATCAAATTTCCAAGTGATTTCAAACAAAAGGAAAAAGGAATGATGTTTTAAAAGGAAAAGTGGTTTTCAAAAGAAAACTATACTTTGAAAATTAAAAAGTTGAGTTTTTAGTAGTTTCACAAAGATTTTGTGGTTTGTGTGTTTAGGCACATACTGGGTGACTTAGATGTCACTCATGCGTGCTTTGGTTGTTTTCAGGTGTAGATTGTGTGCATTCAAGTTCTGGTGCCGGAGTCGGAGCTTCTAGCCGCACATTGTTTCCTGGAGGTGAGCCTTAGTTACAGTTATTTAATTTTACTGTAATTAGTGTAATTTTGCTTATGATACTATGATATAGGTAACGTGCCTGGGTTCGAGGCGTTTGTAACACCTGTGAAATTCATTTTGTAATTATTTACATTTTTTGAATTTTATTCCTAGACAGGTGTTAATGTTCCGAGACCCATTGTGTGGTTTTGTGCTTTTGGACTTGGGCCTCGTGGGCCGGCTTCTATTCGTGTGTCCCTGTGCATGGTTGGCACTATGCATTGTGGCACTGTGCGTGTGGGGCCCTGGTGTGGGTCTGTGTGCTGCCCAAGTATGGGGGTCTGTGTGGGACCCACATTTGTGGACCGATGGTTGAGGCTTGCAGTTGGCCTCATGGTTTTGGTGGGTGGTTGGGTGCGTGCTGTGGCTGGCGAGGCTGGTTGTTGAGGGAGTGTTGGTGTGCGCGTGGCTGATTGGTTGCATGCACACAGCCACCTACTCCTTCTGCGTAGTTTTTTAAGCTGAAGGCCTCTGCCATGCACAACCCAAGCTTCCTTCTCTTTCCTCGTGCATTCTCTCCATCCCGACCACACATCCTTCCTCTCCTTCCTCCACTCATTCTCTCTATCTCTCCACTCGCTTCCCCTCTCCCCTCTCCCCCGTCTCTCTCTTTTCTCTCTTCCTCTCTCGCTCTCTCCCCCTATTTTCTCCTCCTCGCGACATCCTCTTTGTTTGGTGTGCTCAAGGGCCGACAACAATGTGTGGCGGCTCATGGTGGTGCGTGGAGCTTGTGTGGAGTGCTCCTGTGGTCGTGGATGGCCGGAGTTCACTAGGGATCGACCGAAGATCGCCGGAGGCATTTTCAGGTATGCATCTCCACCTCATGTAATAGAGAACATGGAATTGGTAGAAAATGCTAGGATTGCATGAAATATAGGTAAATTTACATTCCTAGAATTTATTGTGATTTTATGAGAATTTATGGTGAATTTATTGGCATTTGTGATGGTTGGTGCGTTTTGGGTGCTTTTGACCATTCTGCCTTTCTGATTTTATATCTTGATGCATGGTGAATGGATTTTAGTTTTGTTCGTTCGGATTTGGAGTAGACTCGAGGGTCTAAATCTTATGTTTTATGCAAGATTTTTGGTGTTTGTTTAGGGGGTCCGATCGGAGGTCCCAATTGGGGTGATTTCAGACTATAGGGTTTTGGGTCGTTTTCTCGGATTGCAGAATTCGGCATACTGAAATGAAAATGGCATACTGAATCAATGAATTTCGGTATACCGATTTCGTTCGGTATACCGCTTTTCTATCAGTTTGATCCTCTGGACTATTCGGCCTATCAAATCACCCTGGTCGATCGAATCAGTAGATTTCGGCATATCGAACCTGATTTCCGGCATGCCGAATCAAGGCCCAAATGTGCTTATAAAATGTGATTTCCAAGGGCTTTTTGGATTACTGTGTTTTGTCCCTATGAAATGAGATTATGGGCCGTCAGTGGTGGTCGGCTGGGACACTTGACGCGTCGCTTTGCCAAGGTTTTTGATGAATTTTCAAAGATATGAAAATGATTTTGGAAATGGATCTCAAAGAAATAGTTGGCCTATTTTGGAAAAATGTTTTCCTGGTTTTCTATGTGCGGGTCGAGACAGTGTGTGACCGTGTCGTCGGGACTAGGGAATGTGACGACATTCTCGAGTGGTCGGGAGTGACTCCCTGGTTGAGGTCAGGCGTCGGGTCCTGGAGGTGTGAGACTCCTTGACTGTCATTTCAAGGCTAGCGTTGTGGTTTGTAGGTTGAGGTGTCATGTGGCATGATAGGGAGGTATGATACTCCTACTGTCGTTGTGAGCATTGAGGCTCATGTGTTGTCGGGTGTGGAGGTACGATACTCCATCCTGAGCACTGTGTGTGGAGGATGCCGTGAAGAGGCAGACCCTGTGGTGACCAGTGCGGGTGGGACACGTGCCCCATAGCTAGTAGCGTCCTAAGAGACAGGACAACCTTCCCAATGAGGGGTTGGCTTTGTGAGGGTTCTCTAGGTGGGAGAATAGTGGGACGGTGGTTGGTTCCTACACAGGGTGGCACACCGTGGTTGTGCAGAACGTCGTGGTCGCTCCTTGGTGGACTACGTGTGGCCAGAGTTAGGTTGCCTGGCGCTGAGCATTCCGACTCACTGTGTGTGGTTTTAGCCATTGAGGGCCTTGGCTTGTGGCTTTGGGCAAGTAGAGCCCTGGTTGTGGTTTTGGCCGGCGTGGGCCTGGTTTATGAGGTTTTGAGAAAATAGTTTGCGAAATGAATTTAAAAGGAAAATTGATTATAATTTTGTTTTCCGTGGTTTTCGTAAGGTGCGTACTGGGTGACTTCTGTCACTCATACGTTTTTCCTCGTGTTTTTGGTTTGCAGGTGCAGGCAAGCAGACGTTTAGCGTAGTGCATATAGTCTGGAGTCTCCAAGCCGCACACACAGGTTCCTGGTAGTTGGATATTTACTGTTTGGCTTTAATTTTTTCGTAATTTAATTTGTTTATATTATTGTAGAAAAATTTGGGGCGTGACATCGTTACAGACTCTTATCTGCACTGATTAGTTGTCCAAGGACTTTTTGATATGCTAAAAGGAAGTTCATTAAGCTTTGCCTTCCATTAAGAAAAATGAGAATGTCATTTTCATATAAAAAGTGTGACACCACTAGGCATTGATTTAGCACATGGTAAGGCATGACCTCTCTTTTATTAACAACTTGAGGTATGCCTCTGCTATGAACCTCCTTAGTCAGCACAAACAAACAAAGAGATAATGGATCTCCTTGTCTCAATCCCCTTGTACTAGTGAAGAACTCAAAAGATGTGCCATCAATAAGAATAGAATAGGAATTGTGAGAGATACACTGCTTGATCAAACTCACCCACTTATCTGCAAAACCAAATTTCTTCAATACCGCATATAGAACATTATGATCTAACCTATCATAGGATTTTTCCATATCCAACTTAAGAATCAAGTTTCTCCTTGGAAGTACAGCATCCAAACTTTGAACCAGTTCCTGAATAAGAGCCACATTGTCATGAATGCTCCTACTTAATATAAAAGCCCCTTATTCTCTAGAAATGAGTTTAGGAAGTAGAACTCCCACCCTTTTGGTTAGGATCTTAGAGATCACTTTATAGCTCACATTGCAAAGACTAAACGGTCTAAGATCAGTCAACTGCTACACCTTATTCTTCTTAGGAATTAAAGCAAGGAAGTTAGCTTTCCAAGCTCTAGGAAAAGGAACCCCAATAAAGAAGGCCAGTACAGCAAAAATCAAATCATCAACAATGATATCCCAGCAAGTCTTGAAAAAACATGTAAATCCATCTAGACAAGGTGCAGGGTCTTCCTTAATAGTAAAAACAACATTCTTTATCTCTTCATAGCTAGGAGGCCTACATAACATGTTATTATCCTCACTAGTGACAGTTGTAGTGATAGTGTCCAAAAGAGATGAATGAATATCATAGTTCTCAACAGATAGAAGCTTCTTATATATGGTTGTAGCATTAGTCTTCTGAGCATCCATAGAGTTTTGAAAATCTTGGTTCCCAAGCAATGTCGATGAAATGTTGGTCCTCCTCCTTTCCTTAACCATGGCATTAAAAGATTTTGTGTTTTTATCACCTTTCAAAAGCCAAGTAATCTTAGACTTTTGTCTAAGAAAGATTTCATACTAAATCTTAGTCATTAAGAGCTTTCTCCTAGCTACCATCAACTTTTCCCAAATATCCTCATCCCATTGGTTTCACAAACATTGACCTAGGCATTCTATGTTACTAATCTCTTCTTCATGTTTCCTAGCAATGTTACCAAAACACTTATAGTTCCAGTCTTTGAGAAAACCTTTCAAAAGCCTGAGTTTCAGACTAAATTTAAAAAGAGAACATGAAGAAACTTTTACCTTCCAATGAGAAGCAACATAATCCATAAAACCTAGATGCTTAGTCCATATAGATTGAAACTTGATTGGAGATGGACCTAGCTTGGAGATAAGACGTTGTTGTAAGAGCATGGGCACATGATCTGAATGAATTCTTGGCTAATAATTTACTGACCAATCCCCTATATTCAACCACTCACAATTACACACCACTCTATCCAACCTTTTATATGTTCTAGATATGCCTTGGTGATTAGTGCACCATGAGAAGATGTTCCCAGTATGTTTCAACTAAGAAAGCCCAGCTATCTAAAGACAAGTATTAAACTCATCAGAAGTTGGAAAACAAATTTAGTAGTACTCACAACTTCGAAAGAGTTACACAACATTAAAATCTCCCCCCACCAACCAAGGTAAATTGTAACGACTCCAAGTCGCTATTACTTAACCTAGCTACATAATTCCATTTTTCTATTTATCTTTTTCTATTACAATAAAAAATTATGCTAATTATATAACTAGTGTAGACACCCCCTATGCTTTCAATGGGACTCTAAATCTAAACCTTAATCCTAAACCCTACTACAAAGTCCTAAAACTAACTCAAAACCCTAATTCAAAATCCAAAACATAATCCAAAACCCTAGGATTAATTCAAAACCCTAAACAAAATCCAAAACCTAATCCAAAACCCTAGAATTAATCCAAAACCCTAAACCTAATTCAAAATCTTAAATCTAATTCAAAACCCTAACCTAAACCCTAAATAAAACCTTAAACCCTAATCTCAAACCCTAACAAACTATAACAACTTCCCACTCTACCATAACAACCTTAACTACTTCCCACTTCACCATAACAACCTTAACCACCTCCCACTCCACCTTAACAACCCTAATTACTTCCCAGTTCACCTTAACAACCTTAACCACTTCCCTCTCTATTTTAACAACCTTAACCACTTCCCACTCCACCATAACAGCCTAACTACTTTTCACTCTAACCATAACAACCTACCTAGCCATTGCAAGCCTATAAATATCCCCCAAATTGCAAGGAAAAAAGGGAGGAAGAAAAAGGAGAGAAAAAACTTCGAAAATTTGAGAGGAGAGACACCAACGAGTTTTCTCTCAGCCAAAGCAACTAGAGAGGTATAGGATCAGAGAGGAAGCTCAGAGAGAGGAAGAATCTAAGCTTCAGGCCATCTCTGGCGAGCTCCATTGGTCATCCTCACTGCCAGCTCAGGTGAACTTCAATCAGAGCACAATTTCTTCCAATTCTGATTCCCTAGGTCCTCCTCCATCTTTCCCAATCGATTCCAGCAGCGCCAGGTGGCTGTCCTAGCTGGAATCAAGGTTTTTTGGGTCGCTGGACACGATTTTCCAGTGATGTAGGTGAGACCACGAATCTAGTGGAGGATTCGTGCCTTGGCATGCATCATTCTCTTAAGGCAGACCTCCTCTTGCTTCACCGCTCCTCTAAATGTTGCCTCAAGCGCTCTGGAAGCCACCAGGAGCAGCTCGCCAGAGTTGCGCTCACCATCATCGGAAAAGAAGACTACAGTGGAATGCGATCCGATGCTCCACACTTTGCAGCAATACTCCGACCCTTGGGAAACGATCTATAGCACTCCTCCAACTCATTGGAAGCACCAGCACCTCACTTCGAGCCCGTATTCCTTCCAGTAGCTGCTGTCTCCGATGTGCCTCTGAAACTCGATCGGGAGGTGAGGGGACAGCATATTTCTGGCTTTTGGATGATGGAAAATCATCCTCTCCTCGTCCTCAGCCCTCTAGGAGTCTAGAGACGCCTCACCGTTGCTACTAGAGCCATCTTCTTCCTCGATGTCGTCACCAGAACTGCGTTGATGGTGAGGGAGGTGGGCAGCAACCTCTGACCGTCAAATGCCTCATTGGAGCCACCGGATGCGCTCCCCTCCTCTCCTTCTTGCTCCTAGTGAGCTTGGATGCCAATTCAGGCATTGAGATGCCCCGAAAAGGCATCCCAGACGGTCATCGACGATGGGGCTCCGTCACTGGTGGCCATCACAAATTTAAAAATAATAGTTTCATTTGAATAAACTTGTGATTTTACTTTTATTGCATTAAGGTCCTTCTTTTCTTACATTTAAGTCCCTGCATATGTTTTTAAAATCATTTTAATAATGTTTGTTTTGAAAAATTGTAGTGTGACCCTCGTACTTTTTTATTATTGTTTTCCAGACTTTAAAATTTGACATAAACCCATGACTTGCTTTTAATTCATATTTAAGTCTAGTATTTTGCCCAAAAAGCCCTAAACTTTATTAAAATTGTTCTAAATGCATGATTTTCTGGCACAATTGCAAATTAAACCTTAGAGATTCAAATATTTACTCAAACGTGTTAAAAATTGCATTTCATATCCTAAACTTCACTGATTTCACAATGGATGTATATTTTCTAAGGTAAAATTACAGTATAGTCCCTGAAATTTCAGGTTTTCAAACTGAAGTCCACTATCTTGCACATTTTACCTTGAATTTCTTCAAAATTGCTTTAAACACATATTTTACTAGCAAAATTGCAGATTAGACCCTAGGAATCCTGATTTTGACCTAAAATGCATAATTTTGCATATTTAACCCCCAAATTCTTCCAAATTGAATAAAGAATGTTTTCCTAAGTATGTTTGCTAATTTAGCCTCAGAATTTCAGCCTTCATACAGAATATGTCAATTTTATAGAAATGCCCCTGGAATTTACATTTTTCACTCACACATGCATTTTGTACATTTTTGTACCCTTTTTCATGCATATTTTCTCATGCCTTCTCCCTTGCATCATGCACACATTTCCAACCCATTTCAAACTCGATTTTCACATTGTTTCTCAAATTTCTTCCGACTTTCACAATTTTGATTTGATTTGAATTTCTATCGCCCGAAGGCGTACATTAACAGGCTTAACAATACCAACATTGACTTAAATGAGTATTATCTTCTCCAATTTAATTTTCTCGGATTTCTTCGAGTTCCCGTTGATTTGTGTGATGCATTTTGAGTATTCTCGATTTTCACGATTTTCCTCATCACCCAAGGGTGTAAAGTAAAGTGGCATTTACAATGCCTACTGTAGACACCCCAATTTTACCAATCTTGCAGGAGGGGTCTGTTGGCTGAGTTCAAACCTTAACCTAGGCCTTTTAGTTCATGGGGACCCAATTGGGCCCATGAAGGCCCATTTAGGCCCATTAAACCTTGGTTGAGCC
>JAMKQA010032109.1:0-13544 GCA_024699735.1 Posidonia australis
ATATATATATATATATATATATATATATATATATATATATATATATATATATGTATATGTATATATTAATCCAAACCTAAAACACCTAAGGAAAGGGGTCCAAGCTTGATTCAACAAACCAATTTCAATCAATTGACTAGATTAGGGACCCTAGCTTGGTATACCGAAGCATTTTAGTATACTAAAAATTGGGTCCAGAGCATACTTAGGGATAGAATGACATACCAAACCAGCTTGGTATGCCGAATCAAGCGGTAATAGGGCATTCAAAGACGGAAGCTAAAACCCAAACCCTGCAAATGCCATATCAAACCACACATACAATACATCAAAATAAAGTTTTGAGGAGATCTTCCACTCAGGACAAGAATCACAGTGAATCGTTGTCTGAGGCTCATGCAAACACAAGAAAACCACATAGGGATACTATTAAGCCCAAACCATAAATACGGCCATAAATGGCCCAAAAACCACCATAAATGCTACAAAAATCTATCAAGCTATCCTCACACTATCATGCACCTAGAGATCCATTTTGGAAAATAAAGAAGAGTCTATGGGGTGTGTACCAATCATCGAAGATGCAGTAGCGTGGCAGCGATGACTGTAGCCTCCTCCTCGTCATACTCCTCTAGGACTCCTCAAGATATTGATAGTGGTGCAATGGCGGTGATAGTGATTTCCCCTTCTCTCGATCATCTCTCTCTCCCTTCTCTTCTCTCTCACTCCCCTCATTAAGAAGGAGAAGAGGAAGAATGAGAAGGTGACAGGAAGGAGGAGAGGGGAAAAAGAAAAGAAAGAATAGGAAGGAAGGAAAGAAGAAAGCCACGAGCATGAAACTAGACCATGTGACTGTTGATGTAGATTTTTGGAGGGGGGGTTGATTAGGATCATTGTCATGTCCACCCACTTCGATGCCCTTTTGTGATTGCCACATGTCGATTTGCTTTCACTAGTTGACAAGGTACCTTGCAAGAGATTTGCGGTTGAAGTGGTTGTGTGGGTTCTCGATTCATTGGATCGACAATAGGATGTCGTCCAGCGACATCCTCGTGCTTTGTAATCTTCTTTTTCCTTCAAAATAAACAACAAAGAAAAAAAAATTCTAGATTAGATCTAGGTGTAGTAAATAAGACAGAGATAAACAACAAATAACATGAATAAATGAAATAAAATATCGACCGAAGGTTGTCCCCACATGCATATGCCATGAGCTACATTATGTCATGCAATGTAACACTTCAAATTTCCATAATAATTTAAAACAAATTAAATTATAGGAAATTAAAAGCTAAACAAAATTATCAACTACCAGGACCCTATGTATGTAGTTATGAGACTCTAGACTATGTACATTATGCTAAAACTCATCTGTATGTCTGTACCTATAACCTAAAATCATGAAGAAAGCTTAAGTGACAAAAGTCACCCAGCACGCACCCAACGAAAACGACGGAAAACAAAACTATAATTAATTTTCCTTAAATTCATTTCACAAATCATTTTCTCCAAGACCACGAAAACTAACCAACCAGGCCCAACAGGCCGAAAACAACAGCAAACGTGGCCTACACCGGCTAAAACAGCAGATAGGGCTCTACTAGCCTAAAACCACAAATGAGGCCATTAATGGCCAAAACCACACATGATGAGTTGAGAAGCATAGTGCCAGGCAACCAACTCTGGCCTAAAGTAGTCACCGAGGTGCACTGCATTGCCACGACGTGCCACCCTGTGCTAGAGCTACGTCATCCCACGATTCTCCTCACCTGGAGAACCCTTACAAAGCCAACCCCTCTGGGAAGGCAGTCCTGTTTTCCAGGATGCTATCAGCTACGGGGCAAGTGTCCCATCCACACTGTCCACCACAGGATATGCCTCCTCACGATGTCCTTCACATGGTGCTCAAGTGGGAGTGTCATACCTCCACACCAAACAACACCCGAGCCTCAGTGCTCACAGTGACAACAGGAGTATCGTACCTCCCCATCATGCCACAAGACACCTCAACCCACGGACCACAACTCTAGCCTTGAGATAACAATTAGGGAGTCTCATACCTCCAAGACCCAACGACCTTCAGCGTTAGGTATCTCGATCCCTGACCTCAACTAGGGAGACACGCTTGACCATCCGAGAATGTTATCACATTCCTTGGTCCCGACAACATGATCCCACGATGTCTTAGCCCACACACAGAAAATCAGGAAAACCATTTCCCAAAACAGGTCAACCATCTCTTTCAAAACAATTTTATATATTTGGAAAACTCTTTGAAAACTTCAACAAAATTGCACGTTAGGTGTCCCACAAGACCACCACTGATGGCCCACGATCCCATCTCAAATGGGCAAAACAAACCAATCCGGAAAGCCACTACATTTAAAAATACATATTACCAGCAAACTAGGAAATACCTCCAAAAAGCCCTACCAGACTCGGGCGTCCGGTCTACGTGTCTGGCCCGTGTCCTAGGCATTTTGTCTGAATGCAAGTAGAGCCTAGACAAGGGGCCAAAACCATTACCGGACCCGCACATGTGGTCCCCACAATCGGCCCGTGCCCCTAGTTTTCTATCAGAATTCTGACAACCTAAGACAGGGAACTCAAAAATCGCCCGAAGTGGGAACAAGGGTGGGCATACCAAAAAACCACCAAAAACTCCAAGTAAAACATAAGTGGTAGATGCTCGAGACTACTCCAAATCCACACAAACAAAACCAAAATATGTGCATCACACAAGAAGATATAAATTCGCAAACACAGAGGAGTCAAAAAGGACCTAAACCACAACAACCACCATAAAAGCCATAAATGCAACAATAAATCACCATAAATTCCAAAACATTAAATTTAGCCTAGATTACATGCATCCTAGGCATTTCTACCATTTTACATGATTTCTACTCATTGGATTGGAGTGCGTACATGAAATGAGCACTCCGGTGACCCAACACCCAATTCCGACCAACCACCACACCATCAACGAGCAGCTCGCCTCCCACACGTCCTCGGCTGTTCTCTGAGCACACGTAATGCCAAGGATGAAGTCTGGGATCCACTCACCGATTGAAACACTAGTAGTGCCTCCGCCTCTCTCTCTCTCTCCCACTCTCGGTCTCTCTCTCTCTCTGTTTCTCTTCACCCACACCCACCAGCAAGGAGGGGAAAGGTGTGAAGAAGAAGGGGAAGTGGAGGGAGGAGAAAGGAAAAGAAGGGGGATGGGAAAGCTTGGCTAAGCTCTGGTGCTTCTACTCTACTCGATCGCCACTAGAAAACAAGGGAGGGGAAAATTGTGGGGAGGAGAAGAAAGGGAGGTGTGCTGGAGAAGACTCGCCCCAAGCATGCATTTATATGTGAGGGAGGAAACCGTTGCGCACATGCCCATCAACCCAAGCATGCACGCTCACCTACACGTGTCCAGCCACACAGCACACAGCCCAACCACCAGGCACAACAATTAGTCCAAAAACATGGGACCCCACACAGGCCCACAAGCATAGTGTCATAATGCACAGTGCCAACCACGTAGGGACAAGCACAGGAACACACAAACAAGAGCTGGTCCACGTGGCCCAAGTCCAAAATCACAAAACACACAAATGGGCCTCGGAACAATAACACCCGTCTAGGGATAAATTAATTAAAAATGTAAATAATTACAAAATGAATTTACTGGTGTTACATGCAATGGATTATGTAAATAAAAATATATAAAATTGAAAGATACCCCCTTCACCCTCGTATACTGTGGAGTGGATAGAGGAAGTGGAGGCTTGATGGAGCTTCAGAGATGCATTTTGGCTTGGACAGGTTATGATCTTTGGGATCTATGATGTCACAGGAGACTGAGACAGAGTGGGGCTATGGTTCTCTCCCTCTCCCATAGTGCCTCTCTCTCTAGGGTTTTGAATTGACTCCTTAGGATGAGAATGTGCCTCCTAAACTGATGACCTAGGGAATCTATTTATAGAATTTGGGGGCTCCAGATCTCCTCAATGATGAATAGGAGATCAATGACTAGGATCAAACTCATTAAATTGGTAATAAATCACATTTTATATCTCATCATCTACTGACCTGGTGATAGGATCATTCAGTCGTCTCTTAGAAAGGCGACGAATTTGAAGATTCCAATTCTGTCGTACACAGTGAATTAGTGCCCAAATGACAATGAAATCTGCCACGTCGTCGATGAAACAAGTGTCAAGAGACTAAAAATGTATAATTTTGAAAATTAAGATCCCAAAATATCTTCATGCAAAACTATCAACCAAATAATGACCAAATCATTGATTTAAAATTGCCTTTGTAATAGAATGATTGAAAAATAATTCCAAATTTAATTTCAAACTTAAAAGTTAAGTAAATCAAATTTGAAAATTTTAAATCTCCCATAATTATGAGTATAATCAGTCAAAATTAAAGATATATTTGATTTAGAATAGATTGGCAATCATTTAGATATTTTGGATTTTTCTTTATTTTTTTAGCATTTATCATGAATTAAATATAAGCTATAACATTGAAATGTGATAACTTATCATAAAATCTCATTTTTGGTAAAAATAAAGATAAGTACTCTTAATTATCAAGTCATCCAATTTTCAATAATTTTCAGTAATTATTTGGCTTTTTATATTGATCTATATGATATGCAAAAATATTTAAATATTAGAAAATCATAGAAATTATAATAATTATGGGAAAAATCATGATAACATTTATAAATATCCCATATGTCATATTAAGGCCTAGGATGACAAAATATGAGGAGAGAGAATTCCAAGATGTATGTCGCCAATTGATGTGGCGTCTAGATATCTTGTCGACTCCTTAGGTGGCCACAAGACATGTCGCCCGCTATATAAGCAACATCTTGGTCTTTTTTTCATTTTACCCCCTATTTTTTTATCTCATCGGTAGAGACACATTAAAAGTCGGGAAATACATCAAAAATCCCATGAAATCAAAAAAACATTTTTCTTTAAGTTCAAAGTACTCAAATCTGCCAACAATTTGAGTAAGGCAGGAGTGTTAGCTCTGCCATAGCTGATGACTCTTACCAAAAACGTTCAAGGGGGTTCAAATCTGCCACTAGTTCAAGTAGGTTAGCTCTGCCATAGCTAATGACCTTGAAACAACTAAAATCATAAATGTTTTTAATGAAATCATGAAAAATTTGGAAAATATGTTATAGATTCTTAGCCAAGTGATCTGGGGTGCCTCAAAGGTTCCTATCCTAAATGAAATTTGGGAAATGCGAAACTGAGATATCTACAGATGCCTTTCCTTGGAGTTGACCTTGGAACAAGTTGGCTCCAAGGTAAGAATGATATCCCCATTAAGCATGTACTGAAATAGGGAGCTCGCTCTCAAGCAGTATGCCATAGGGTTCCAAAAAAAGGACAACACCTTTTGGTTTCGGGACATGGTCACACAACCAAAAAAGTGAGACCTACTTGGTTTCAAGAGACTGTCACACAGCTAGGTGGTGGGAAGATGAACATGTAGATATCTCACTTTTGCATTTCCCATAGTTCACTTAGGATAGGAATTTTTGAGGCACCTCAGATCACGTGGCTAAAGATCTCTAACCCTTTTTTCAGATTTTCCCATGAAATTTCTGAAGTTTTCAAGGTTTTATTGGGTCTCTGTGGAATAAGATAAAAGACAAGTAAATAAACTATAAAAGACCAAGATGTTGCCAATGTGACAAGCAACAGGTCTAGTTGCCAATTTGATAGGCGACAGAACTAGTCGCCTGTTGAACAAAGGAGTTATCAACCCTAAACCCTAAATACGATGGGAAAGCATGACAACTTCCAATTTGACAAGCGGTAGAACTAGTCACTGTTGCATCGAACGAACCTTGGGAAGACATGCCCATATACAATGACTATGACAACGAAGATGACAATATGAAGAGTCAGCAGGCCCAAGAAATGTTAGTAGCCAAAGGCATTATAATCTCCATTAACCAAGGACCACCTCTAATGCAAGATCAAGCAGAAGACCCAGAGGACACGCCACGAATCTACGTTAAGTACGATGATGAAGATTGGTACAACTTGGAGGCTGCTATCAACCTGCTCTACCAACATTCCTAGGGAAACCACGCAAGAATCAATCCTCCTCCCTAACCACTAGATCCGATAAAGATTAGTGAGCCCACTAGGGGCATCAATGGGTACACTAGTTAGGAGGAGAGGGAAGAGGACATAAGTAGTCATGCTTTAATGGAAAAGAACCCTTTACAAACACACTCAACCTCCAAGGGCACGCAAGAGCAACAGATCCAAGATAAGTTCAACCGTGACCCTAACAAAGCAATAACTGGGCGTAAGCCAAAAGAAAAATCAAATGATGCGCCACCGGCACCTGAGTGCTTAATGCCAGGAGCAGGCTCCTGTAGCCACCCCACAGGTAAGGCCCTCCATCTCAGAAGAGCAGTACGTAACTTGCTCGAGCTTGACTAGGGCCAAGGTCATTTCATTGTCAAAAACATGTAAATAAAACATTAAATTCCCTTCATGATCTTCTCCTTTTATTTGTCTTTATTATTTCTTTGTATACTAGGAAAAAAATAATGAAGCTGACTGTGTAGACACCCCGATTTTGAGGTGGCTCGTAGGTGAACTCTCCAAAAGATGTTGCTTTGGATACGGCAAGCCTAACCTATTTTGAGCATTATTTGGCATCTTGGTTGTCCTAAGCCTATAACAAACTTATGGTCCAGTTAACAATTCAGGCAGCTAGGTGGAGAGCACCAATGTGGAGCACCAAATTGGAGCACCGAGCTAGCGCACCAAGATGGCGCACCAAGCTGGCGCACCAAGTAGACGCATCAAGCTGGCGCACCAAGCTAGCGCACAGCCACTTTTCTAGGTGCTGCCTGTTGGCTTTCCATCTTCTGTGCTTGTAACCTTCACTTGCGAATATTCCTCACAAATCTACGCAAGGCTGTTGAGTTTCGAGGCTTTTTGCATCTCAAGGAGCTACCTCTTGATTCTCTTTAAAAGGCCCTCCTTAAGCAAGTTTTTTTTTCTCTCCTGGCTATCCACCCACTCTTAGCAACCAGTTCCCTTGCATCCCTGAGCACTCCCTTGCATCCCTGAGCATCCCTAGCTGTGTCCAAAGCACCAAGGAGAAGCCACCTCGAGTCATCAAGGAGTACATCAAAGGTATGTCTCTTGACACTTCCATGTAATCCTTGCATGATACATTACATAGAGCACACTACAAATGTAGTATAGCGTTTTTATGTTGCTAATACTTGCTCTCGTTATGTTGATATTTGCTTGCACCCTTTGCTACATGGATGTTCACTTGCACTTTCTTGCTTAGGTTGAAGTTTATGTTGCTTTCTTTATGAAGTTCTGTTTGATGTTTGCCTATTATAATGTTTGCTTGTACTATGACGTGCCTTTTGCATCCCATATCATATTTCCATGCTATTTAAATCATCCAAGATATTCCCATGCATCATAAAGAAAAATGTGTAACTGCAGTCCTTGTGAACCCATGAAAATGATTAGAAAGGAGAGAATGAAATGATTGTTCAAGATTTGATTTCTTAACATGATTATGTTCCCTGACATCTGAAATAATGATCTGAATAATCTTTCAAGTGATTGCCTGCATGCATTTGATCCAGGCTCTAAAGTCAGACCACAATTTGAAACAGAGTATCTCGTGTGCACCAGGTTGGAGCACATAACTGGCGCACCAGGCTGGTGCATCAGGCTGGTCATAGGGTGCAAGCAGCCAATTTTGCATCATGATCTGCATGTTATTTTGATTGTCTTGGACTTTGATATTTCTAATGTTTGTTCTCTGATATATCATGATCATTTATGCATAATTTCAACATATAATAACACTGTTTGCTTTGATTTTGCATCTAGTGAAGTTAGCCTACCACTGGGATTTAGTGAACTGGTTGCTTTTCAAGACTCTATGTGTAGAGTTCTTTTGCATCAGTTTATGATCCAGACCCAGGTAGCATAGCTAGGATTCATTAGCTTTTATCAGAGTAGGGTTGTGTGGTCTTGTGTGAGGCATGTTGCCCTTGAGCACAAGACCCATATCATGTTTTCTTGGGTTTCCTCTTTCCTTTATGACCTTGTGGAAGAGGGGAAACTCACTCGCATGTGATTAGGTGTTTTAGATGTCCATGATGCACTTTTAGATGGTTTTATGCATGTTTGCAAGATTTTATCTCCCATGGCACATTAGTCTAGCTTACTATCTGATCTGCAATTTCATAGGCGCACATAGGTGGCGCACCACATAGACACACATAGGTGGCACACCAGACTAGCACACCAAACAGGCGCACCTGCCTGTTTTCATTGCACAACAGTGGCTTTTTGGCATGGTATTTAGCATGATTCCTGATTTGTTTTGCCTTTGGTTTTGTTTGGGTGTCTTCTTGGATACATCAGGATGACTCCAGTTTGATTTCATCCATATTTATGCATGGTAGCTTAGGTTTTGCACATAGCAAAGGGAGGATGTTAGCCACTCGATATTGTTGGATCCGTGGTTATCTCCGTATAATATCTTTGCATCGGTGTTTGATCCACAACTTGGGTGACCTTTCTGAGCATTAGGGCACATCCTACAATCCCTCTACCCATGTTTAGCATAAGGCACCACTTGCAAGTAGCATTGCATTGCATATCGCCCTCAGGCGTACAGAAACAGGCTGAAAAGCCAACATTTCATATAAGTAAATGAGAAACCCATGAAAGACCGATTTTTCGGGTGCACGAGGGTGCCTAATACCTTCCTCGTGCGTAACAGGGATCCTTGCCTGATTTTATGGTTCATGATGACCTTTTCCATTGGTTTTATTGCATGATTTTAATGTTTTAAAACGGTTTTCCTCGTCTCCCGTTTTTAAATAGACTAGGTGGCGACTCCCACATTTTATTATTGTTTTTATTATTTTTGTCGTGACTTTGCTGGTCCTCGCGCATTTGGTCTTTCGCGCCATGCACGAGGCTGTCGCCGGCATAATAACAGTAACTGGCGACTCCGCTAGGGATAACTAGATCTTGGCTTTCGTTTTGGGTTTTCTCCTTGTTTGCTTGTTTCCCATGCTTTGCTTTGGTTGTCTCTTTGTATTATAAGTTATGTCCTCCTTACATGCATGCCTTTTGTATAATGGGTGTTTTCTTTTACACATTTTCTATGCCACCACTTTTGCACATAATATTAGCATGCTTTTTTTTGTATGTTGATTGATGATTGCTTTGGATGTTTCCTTCCCTTTTTGTGTATGACATGTTTAGGAGATTAGAGACATGTTTTCTCTCCCCGTTTGGTTAATAAAAGCATAAAAACCAAAATTAATAAATAGGACACAAACTAGTGACAAATTGCAAACTTTCCTCAAGGTTTTATAAATTTGCAAGTAAAAGACTTAAAGCATCTTTTGCATTCATCATATAGGGCATGCATCTTCTCATCTCTTGAGTCCACCTATGTAGTTTGCGATGGACATTTCCCAATTTTTTTCATTCTATGGCTTTGGCGTGGGATGAAATATCGGTATGTACCCCCTGTCTGTGTCGTGTCGGTGTTAGTAGAGGGTATAGCCTACTGTTTTAGTAGAGGACGAGGCCCCGAACGCACCACCCGTTCATTGCCTAAGCTTTGGCTAGGATTTAGAACGGGAACCTTTATCTTCTAACCTTGAGTCGGAGACCCATTTACCCCTGTGTGAACCCCGGAGTAGACGAGCTGGTAGGACACTCCTAGATTGTGAGAGAGCGCATGTTAGAAGCATTCATGCATCTACATTCATACCATCATAAGCACTACATCTTTTCTAACTCGTTTCCTATTTTTGCAACACTATAGTACCGATCAGTGTGCGAGTTCCTTAGCTCGAGCTCGAGGTTTTTCCTTTCACTGACTCCCGGTGTGATCTGGTTTTCGACCGCATCTCCCAAGTTATCCATCGCTTTCGACGATAGCTCGTCCTAGGATTCATCCTCTTGTTCCAAGCATTAGTCCAATCTGTACTCACTCGCGATATGCTATGGCCCGGCAAACCAGCGAACCTCTTTCCTCTGCTTCCCTAGAGGAGGTCCCCCTTTCAGTTTACCCTTCCTTTGTGTCAGTCCCTGTCATCACTGTTGCCTCCACCTTTGCCTTAGCATCCGGAGGACCTCCGCCACCCCAGTACCACATCCCGGCGGTTACCCAGCCTTCGAGACCATCAGTTTGGTCTTCTGCTGCTTTTTGGGCCTCAACAGTTGAGTCTGTTCCCATAACCCTTCCCCAAGGTTTTTTGCTGCTCCTCCCCAGGGCTATGTGTTATCTGACACCCCTCCGACTGCGACTGTTTCTTTAGTAGCTTCTCCTCAGTTTGGACAACTAGGTTCTTAGCTTCCTGACTCCTTGTCCCCTGTTTTGCCTCCATCCTTTGGCGCCACTAGTGATGATCCCATGATCGCGCAACTACAACAAATGTTGGCCCTCGCCCAGTAGTTGCAGGGATTGGCCCTAGCGCTCCAACCCTTCTCGGGTTTGTCCTTCCCGACTCCCGAGTTGCCTCTACAACTGACCCTAGGACCATAGATTGCACCCACTGCACCACCTCCATAGCCGTCGCCATCCCTCATCTCTCCGGCGATAGGGGTGTCGATATTGCCTTTTGCAACACCACTACAGCACCCACCACAACATGCATCTCCGTTATTGTGTGGCCAGCCTTCTAGGCTAGTGGGAGCGTAGCCCGTCGTGAGCGTAGTACCCGAGGCCATTCCAGTCCAACAGCTCTTGCTCCCGCATTCTGCACCACCTGTAGCACCACCCCCTACCTTATCCTCACCCATGTACCAGACACAAGCTTCATCTTTTGTACCACAACACACAACACCCATGCACGGGTACACTGGCCAACCTGTCGTAGCGCTAGATGACGGAATGGTGGATCCAGAGGAGCTTTTAGGGGCAACCCATACAGTGTACGCGGCACCCACCTTGGCTGCACAATCTGCGCACCAGACTAGCGCACTAGTCTAGCGCACCAAACAGGCACACCTGCCTATTTTCATTGCACAATAGTGGCTTTTTGGCATAGTATTAAGCATGATTCCTGATTTGTTTCGCCTTTGGTTTTGTTTGGGTGTCTTCCTGGATATATCAGGATGATTCGAGTCTGATTTCTTCCATATTTATGCATGGTAGCTTAGGTTTTGCACATAGCAAAGCGAGGATGTTAGCCACTCGATATTGTTGGATCCGTGGTTATCTCTGTATAATATTTTTGCACTGGTGTTTGATCCACAACTTGGTGACCTTTCCGAGCATTAGGACACATCCTACTATCCCTCTACCCATGTTTTGCATAAGACACCACTTGCATATAGCGTTGCATTGCATATCGCCCTCGAGCGTACAGAAATAGGTTGAAAACCCAACATTTCATATAAGTAAACAAGAAACTCATGAAAGACCGATTTTTCTGGGGCACGAGGGTGCCTAATACCTTCCTCGTGCGTAACAGGGATCCTTGTCCGATTTTATGGTTCATGATGACCTTTTCCATTGGTTTTATTGCATGGTTTTAATGTTTTAAAGTGGTTTTCCTCGTCTCCCGTTTTTAAATAGACTAGGTAGCGACTCCCACATTTTGTTATTGTTTTTATTATTTTTGTTGTGACTTTGCTGGTCTTCGCGCATTTGGTCTTTCGCCCACGCATGAGGTTGTCATTGGCATGGTTACAGATTGATGAGTGTGGGTCATATACCCAATGCCTTACAGCATTAGGTAGGATTGCCAAAGCATATTATCCAAGGTTTTCCCTAAGCAGAGACTGTAACACCTAGGGAAGGTCCACCCAATGGGTAGGATGACCTAAAAATACCTTCAGATCCATTGAAGTTACATGTACTCTAGAAGTACACCCTTCAATCAATATTCTAAAAGCCTAAAGAGGACCCAAGACCTAGTATCAACTAAGAAAGAAAATTGTCTCCTACATAGAAAGGAAGCTGAGCGACTAGGGTAACCTTAACCATGTCCTATCTACACATATTCCCACATAGGGAGATGAGCGCAAAGCAAGTTCAAAGCTTAGGCATATCATAAAAGTTGCTTGCCCTATACAGCGTGGCCTCTTAGCATAAGTCCGAGAAACTAGTGATGGAGAAGCGCATTAAAAAACCAAATAACTTAGAAAGCACCCAAAAGAGGGGAGAGCATGAAAGTTGGGTACACCGTCATAACATAAGTCCAATAAGGTAGTGATGGGTGGGTACTCAAAACAAGATGAGACAATTGACGAATAAGTAGATGTGCCGTTATAGCATAAGTTCGAGAAGGCGGTGATGGATAGGCATCTACTAAAAAATAACTAGAGAGGGAAAACCCAAAAAAAAGGAAAAAAAAAAAAAAAGATAGAAAGAAAAGGAAAAGATGGCAGCAAAGAAGTTGTCCAAAAAATGAAAGCCAAAAACCCCTAGGTTAGCTATAGGCACATTAGGGCCAACCATTGGCGAGCAACATAAAAGATATAATCGACGCTGAGAGCCAGTTGAACCTTAAGTCTCCTCCACTCCTCCACACATAGGCAAAGGGCTAGAAACCTTAGAAGCTCAGGGACCAAGTAAATAAGGAAGATAATGATCAACTAAAGCCAATACAAAGTCCTCAAAAGGTCGAGGTTTAGTGAAAAGGGACAACTCTCTCACTTTAGATAATACAAGATAGTAATGTTAAATGCATAGGAGGGAGGGTTGTGATTGTACTCATCATCAATCATCAATAAGAGAAAGAAAGAAAAATTAGAAAATTCAAAAATAAAAAAAAATTAGAAATTTCCAAAAATTCCAAAAAATTAGAAAATTCCAAAAAAAATCAGAAAATTTAAGAATCCAAAAAAAAATAGAAAACTAAGAAAAGCTAAAAAATATAATAAGTAGTACTATCCAACTTACCTATAAGTGAAAATATAGTAAGGAAACTAGAACTAGTCTGATTGGTGATGCTACCATCGACTCACTCAGTTTTAGGGTTGAATGTTCTACTCAAACGTGCCTCCACAATGATCTTTAGAACATCCACAAATGACTCACCATCATCATCCTCTGGGCTCTAGTTTTCCATCTCTCAGTTGAGGCCAAGACTAATTCCCTCCACCTAATCTTAAATATAGGTGAGTAAAGGATAGCAATTCAGTACTTTTCCTAGGCAACTTAGCCAACCCCTCTGAGGTAGGAAAAGGTACACCCTTTTGATTACTAACATGTTTATTAAGTGTGTAGGTATAATCCCCCACCACTTGTTAGTACATCAAGCCCCACCATGAGGCTGCATCAAGTCCCACCATAGCATTACATGATGTCCCATTGAGAACGGACTACTGCCTTTGGAGTCTGTAACCATGCCGGCGAGGAGATTCCGCAAATGAATGCGAAATCGGACGGCAAAATCACGTCGAAAAAGCAAAAATAAAATGGAGTCGCCACCTAATCTATTATGGAAGACAAGGAAAACCATAACATGAAAAATCATGCAGAAAACA
>JAMKQA010032110.1:0-15108 GCA_024699735.1 Posidonia australis
AAAGAAAGAAAGTGTTTGTAGTTCATATGCAAAACGGCATACCGAATATTTTCGGTATACCGATTCAGGGAATATCGGAACATCAAACGGAGCACCGAAATTCAAAGGAAATTAAAGCTACAAGAAAAACGATCGACCGATTATTTTTGACATACCGTTTCAGGAGAAAACGGCAGATCAAGTGGCACACCGAAATTCAAGGACCTAAGGAGCAAAATGGATTTTCGACAGACCGAAATTTTCCGGCATACCGTTTTGACCCGACCGTTGTAGATTTCGGTCGACCGATCATTTTCGGCATACCGAATCTAGTGTCAGTAATCAGCAGATTTTCTAGTCGTTAGTCACAATTAGGAAATCTTGTAACACTATAAATTGAGGTCCATATGTAGCTCACAACTCACCAATTCCTTCATTGAGCTATATTCTATTAAGTGATTCAAGTGAGTTGTAAAAATTCGATCAAAGCTTTGCTTCAAGCCCTAAGTGCTTCAACATCCATTCAGTCAAGCAAGAGCAAGATCGCAAGTGCTCAAAAGCTCTCTCTTTCAAGCAATCTGAGGTTCTCCGGAAAGGAGAAGGAAATTGTGATACAAGTGTACAAATAAGGTAACTTTTGTAGCTTGTAATATTCTTGTTTTGAATATAAGGGTTAAAGTATCAAGTTGGGAACTTGAGGAGTGGACTAAGCCGGGGTGGCTGAACCACTATAAAAATCCTTGAGTAATTGTGATTGCATGTTTTGTGGATTGATCTTTAACATTCTTAAGTTTGCTCATTAAATTCTAAAGATTAAATAAAAACCGAAAAATATCTATTCACCCCCCTCTAGAGAAGCATTAAGATCCAACAGTTCTGAGGCTCAATAAACCTTAAATTCAAGACATATTTAACAATTCTCTACCTTAACTTAAATGTTTTTGCCACTGCCAACCCCACCTTGGGACTACTGCCAACTATCAACATTGAGCAACTCCAAACAATATAGAAATTAACCTGCTCTCAGGAACCGATTTGGTGAACATATCAGTTGGATTGTCTTTTGTGTCGATCTGCTTCATCTTGATTCTCTTCTTTGTACGGATGAAGTGATATTTCACGTCAATGTGCTTAGTCTTGTCATGATGCACTTGATCCTTAACTAAGCATATTGCACTGAAATTGTCACAAAACACTATAGCTTGATCTTGTTGTAGTCTGAGATCTCCAAGTAGTCCTTTAACCCAGATGCCTTCTTTAGCAGCTTCTGTCAATACCATATACTCTGCCTCTGCTGTAAACAAAGTAACTGATGGCCGTAGAGTTGTTTTCTAACTCATTACAAAACTACCCATTGTGAAGACATAACCAGTCATTGATCTTCTACCGTCTACATCTGCAGCATAATCTGAATCAGAATAACCTACAACCAAGTAATCTACATCACCTCCATAGATGAGACCTATATTAGATGTTCCTTCCAGATATCGGATATGCGTTTTATAGCTTGTCAATGTTCTTTTCCAAGTTTACTCATAAACTTACTGACAACACTAACAGCATGTGCAATATCAAGCCTAGTGCACACCATCGCATACATCAGACTCCCAACTACGCTAGTATAGGGAACACGAGACATGTACTCCTCTTCGGCTTTTGACTGAGGTGCAAATACTATAGAAAGACGAAAATTTGCAGTAGGAGTATTCAAAGATTTTGCAGTAGTCATAGCAAACTTGGATAAGACTTTCTGAATGTAGCTCCTCTGTGATAGGAATAGTTTCTCCTGATTTCTATCCCTATAAATTTCCATTTTGAGAATTTTCTTTACTACACCAAGGTCTTTCATATCAAATTCTGAACTGAGGAGTTTCTTCAACTCCTTAATCTTTATTTTGTTTCGTATGGCGATGAGCATATCATCTACATAAAGAAGCAAGTAGATATATGAACCATTATTCAGCTTGTTGTGATACAGACAACAATCATACAGATTCCTGTTGTAGTCATTCTCAATCATGAAACTGTCAAATCTCTTATACCACTGTCATAGAGGTTGCTTGAGTTCATACAAAGACTTCTTCAATTTGCACACATCATCTTCTTTACCAAGAACGGCGAACCCCTCTAGTTGACTCGTTAAGATGTTTTCTTCTAGCTCTCCATGTAGAAAAGCTATCTTCACTTCCAACTACACCAGCTCTAGATTTTGATGTGCTACTAATGCAAGTAACATCCGGATAGAAGTGTGTCTGACAACCAGTAAGAAAATCTCAATGTAGTCAACTCCTTCTTTTTGACTATAGCCTTTTACAACTAACCATGCCTTGTATCATGTCCCTTCAATCCCTTGGATTCCAGCCTTCTTCTTGAAGATCCACTTGCAACAAAAATTTCTCCTCTCCTTTGGTACCTTGACTAGTTCCCATGTTTGATTCTTACGAAGAAATTCCATCTCCTCACCTATTGCAGCAATCCACTGAGCGGATTCTGTATTTTTGATAGCTTTCTGATAGGTAGAGGGTTCCTTAAACTTCACCACTTCTACTGCTTGAAGAGCACAAGCTATCATGCTTTCATAACCATATCTCTTTGGAGCATTCATTTGTCTTCGAGGCCGATCAGTAGCAATACTATACGACTGTTCTTCTTGTTGTTGCTCTTCAGATTTTGTATTAGTCTTTAGCTCGTAATTCTATGGTGAATCTTTGTCATCTTTCTGATTGGGAGTTATTTCAAACTCTACCTGTTTGATGGCATTGTCACTGCTTCCTGAAACAGATGACTCCACACTCAGGTGAAGCATACAAATTTCATTAAAAGTTACGCTTCTACTAAGAATAACTTTACATTCAGAAGGAGACCAAATTCTATATCCTTTTACCCCAGCACCATAACCCATAAACAACCCCTTCCTTGTCCTTGGCTCTAACTTACCTTCACTAACATGGTAATAAGCAGGATATCCGAATATTCTAAGATTCGAATAAGTAGTAGGTTTTCCAGACCATAATTCTAAAGGAGTTTTATTGTTAATGGCATTAGTTGGATTGCGATTCACCAAGTAGCATGCCATGCTCACTGCTTCTGTCCAGAAAGGCTTCTCCAATCCAAAATTTGAGACCATGCATCGAGCTTTCTCTAACAGTGTTCTATTCATTTATTTTGCTACACCATTTTGTTGTAGCGTGTTTCTAACTGTATGGTGCCTAGCAATGCCTGCATTCTTACAAAAATCACTGAATTCCTTGAAACAAAACTACAGTCCATTATTAGTACAAAGGTATTTGATCTTCTCTTCTGTCTGATTTTCCACCAGTGCTTTCCATTGCTTGAAGACTTTAAATGCCTGGCTCTTGTATTTCATCATAAATACTGAAGTCATCCTTGAGTAATCATCAATCACTAAAAAGAAGTATCGTGAACCTCATAAAGATGGGACACATGTGGGACCTTAACAATCGACGTAGATATAATCAAGCGTTACCTTTGTTGTATGCACTATCTCACAAAACTGAACTCGGCGTTGCTTGCCAAAAACACAGTGCTCGCAGAATTCAAGGTCTACGACCTTGTGGCCTCTTAGAAGGCCTTGCTTGCTCAGGCCTTACTCAAAACTGTCATCCCCTTCTCACTCAGATGTGCAAGTCGCATATGTCACAACTTTGTCTGATCTAATTCTGACTGTTCTGAAGGAGATACTGTACACCTCGATTTTGAAGTCACTTGTAGCAGGCACCTCTGGAAAGATGCTCTGGTTGCGATCACCAAAACCCTCACTTTTCAAACCTTCAAACACAAAACCCTAGCTCCAACTAAACCCTCAAACCCACCTAAGCCCACACAAGCCTAGTCAGGCCCACACCAGTCCACTCTAACATAATCAAAGCAAAAAACAATAATAAAGAATTAAAATCAAAAAAATTCATTTAAAATAATTAAAATCCAAATTAAACAAAAAAAAAACCCTAATTAAATAAAATCCACTCTAAAACACTCAAAATCCAAATTAAACAACAAAAACCCTAATTAAAGTCAAAAATAAATAAAATCCACTTAAACCTACTTAAAATCCAATTAATTAAGTAAAAAACCTAATTAAAGTCAAAATCCATTTAAAACCCTAATTAATTAAACCTAAAACCCTAATTAAAATCCAAAACCCCTAAATTAAACTCAAAACCCTAAGCAAAATCTAAAACCCCTAAATTAAAACCCTAATTAAACTAAAAACCCTAATTAAAATCCAAAAACCTAATTAAATTAAAAATCCTAATTAAAAATCTAAAAAACAAAACCCTAAAATCCCTAAAAATCCTAAAACAAAAAACCCTAAAAATAATTAAAACCATAATATAAAACCAATTGATTAAACATTAAGTCACAAAACCAAAAACTTAAAAATCACAAAACCCAAATAAAAACCTAAAAATCAAAACCCTAAAATCCCAAACAAAATAAAACAAAAAAACCCCTAAAATCAGGCCTAATCGCTAGGCCCATTTCAACCCATTCATTCTTCAATCACAAACCATATGCAGCCAGGAAAATAATTCTGGCAACCCTGAATCTCCAGAGATATCCTACATTTTCCGGCACCATCTCTGGCGAGATCCCACAGTATCAGAGCACATCCCAGAGTCCTATGATCTCTGGCCAGCCTCCTCCAGACCACACCTGATCCAACAGTGCTCCTCTGTGGGAGGGAGGAAGATCGATGACTCTGGAGGCCATCGTTGGAGTATAAAGCCCCGTCGTCGACACAAAGCTTGGAGGACCTTTTGGACTGTCGATTGAGACCCCCTTTCGAATTAGAGAGACCCTAGCGACCCCCCACATCCGGAGCACCTCTTTCATCCCTTTTTCACAACCTAGAAGCCTCAAGTGCTGTCACCGAAGCAACCAACTGGAGGAGCCCTGTTGTCGAGCGTCGCCGGGGAGATAGCGCCACTAATCAGGTATTCCTCTTCCCCTTCGATTTCAATCTAGAGCATGCCCCTTAGGTTTAGTGAATCCCCTTGATCGTGTCACGATGGGGATACACCTCCTGTCCACCGTCGTCTCCATCATCGGTGGTGGGTTCACCACCACCGACGAGGTCAGTGGCCATCTAGCTCCGGGTGAGGCCTTAGGGGCCTCTCCTCCTTCTTCCTCCTCCTCCACCCTGAGTTCCCATCACTCAGGGGAGGACCCTCAGGCTTCCCGTGCTTGAGAATCCTGTCGCAGCTACCTTGCAATCGCTGACCGACGCCGTCAAAGCATCGGAACCCTCCAAGCGCTGTTGTAACCTCTACGTACTTCCCCGACGATCCTCAGGCTCCCATGAACTCCAGAGAGCCCTCGTCCCGCCTCCTGGACTACCGCAACACCCTAACGACCCACCACCGCCATCAGCGTTGACAGGGCGGCGAGGACGATGACTCCCTCGCTCACAAAGCCGCCTGATGCCTCTGGAATGTTCGCCGCATCACCCTGGAGCTTCTTCGATCCCCACAGCCCTGAGCCATCGTCTCTAGAAGCACCACTATCGCAGCCCCGTCGCCGGAGAGGAACGCCTACGAGGGGGGGTCGATAGCACGTTCCAACCGTCGAGAGTCTCATTGACGTCGTTGGATCTCTCCCCCATCTCCTCCTCCAGTTTCTTAGCCTTTTGGATCGCTGATCAGCCATCGGGAGAGCGCAGATGGACTCCCCCAAGCCGTCGCCGTCGGCGATCTTCGAATCGTCAGCGGTGGCTGTTGGTTTTTTTGGTTTTCTAATAGAAGTCCTTTTAGTCTTAAAGCATTACAAGTAGGTCCTAGGATTTTGTGCCCTAGCACCTGAGCTTTTAATTAAAGTTTCTTTTCTTTAGTTTTGCTATAAATATTGCTTTTTTAACCCTATCTTAGTTTAATTTTAGTTTCAATACTTTAAATTTATGTTTTATCACGTTTAAATCCCTACATTCATGTTTTCTTTGCAATTAAGTCCTAGGAATTTATTCTTTGACCCCTAAATTCTCCTTTTTATAAAATTGTATTGTAAATATTGCACATTTTATCCAATTTATTTTTTTATTCCATTCTTAGTTCTATTCATGCATGTTTTATCACTCTTAAGCCCCTAAGATCATGATTCCTTTGCATTTAAGTCATGAGTTCTTGCAACAAGCCCCTAAAGTTTTTTTAAAATGAGTTCTTCTTGGAAAATTTACATACTAACCCTAAGAAACTTCATAATTACACTGATCATCATAAAAGTCCAACTTTCATCACATTTAAGCCTTGTAAATTTGCATGCAGCCCCCTAGATTCTTAACAAACAATCCCTGAGCATAGGAAATTTGCATCTAGACCCTTAGATTCATTTTAGATCCATCATTTAGGGTTTTAATTGTTTTCTCACATATTTTTGATATTTTTCACTTATTGCATTTCATATCTTGCATTTAATCATAGATTCCCTTTAAAATAATGCTTGCACTGTAGGTTGATCTTTAATTTCATATTTTAATCACATTTGCACTCATGTGTGAATTTTACACTTTAGACCATGAGTTTTCAAGAAACTACCAAGGTGTAATTTTCACACATCTTAGTGCCACCTTGTCATTCGATTCATCATATGCACACTAGGACAAAAGCCATTGAATATGTTTTAATCATGATTTTCCACTTTTTCGCGAATTTTGCATTTGTCTTTGTGTTTGTCCTTTATTGTGTTTACATCATTTTGTTGTTTTTCCTCTTCATGTTTTCTTGCCAATAACATTTTCATGACATTTCGCACACATTTTGGTATATCTCAGACCATGCATCATCCTCATACATGCACTCATCACATCTGGCCATTGAAATGACCAAATTGCCCCTGTGCCACAAATCCATGCACATGCATGTTAATTCTTGCATTAAATCATGCATAATCATTGTCCAAGGCATTTCTCAATATCTTTTACATATTTAAGTACATTTTCATGCATTTTGCATAGTTTTCATAACATTTGCAGTGTTCCATCCTTTTCGAGCGAGTCAGCCTCTCATGTGATTTTCGGTGGATTTGTTCCTTGTTTCGTTTTCAGAATCCTTCACCTGATATCGGACTTGATTTCTTTTACTCCTTTATTTTGGATTTTTTAATTTGATTTCGATTTCATTGCTTAAGGGCATACATGAACTGACCGAAAGGTTCACATTGGCCCATTGGTGAATCATTTCTCCATCTTGATTTTCACGACTTTTTCCAAGATTCTGATGACTCAGGTTGACCCCACTTTCTATATTTTTGACATCAGTATGGTTTTCTGAACCATTCCTTACAAAAACATCGTCATTTTATGTAATTTTCTTCACACGTCACCATTTGCCTGTTTTATGTGGTTTTCTTTGTAATTTTTCCGTTCAAATTTCCATGGTGTTTTTTGCGCTTCTAATGATTTGGGTCTGTTGTATTTTTGATCCCCTTGACCCTGGTGTTATTTTCGGAACCTTTCTTTAGAAAAACATCGTCATTTTATGTGTATTTCTTCACATGCCACAATTTACTAGTTTTATGCGGACTTCTTTGCAGTTTTCCCATCTTGATTTTCGCGATACTTTCTTTGACTCTGATGACCTGAGTCGGTTGAATTTTCAACATTCTTGAGACCTGCATGATTTTTCGAGCCATTCTCGCCCAGAACCTTGTCATTTCATGTGATTTTTTTTTGTTGTGTCGTTTTTCATGATTGCGATATTTTATGTGGATTTCTTCGCAATTTTTGCATACCATCTTGCACATCCATCCAATCTTGTCTTGGCATTCATATTAGCATGTTTAGACCACGATCTACGCTTAGCAAGTATTCATTTAACCTCTAGCAAGCGAATTAGACTAGAAAGACCAAGTTTCTCAGGCGTACGAGTATGCCTAACACTTTCTGCGTGCATAATAGGAATCTTTACCCATCCTCTAGTTAACAGATACCTGGCCTTCACATTTACATCTCATGCATTCAATCCTTTGTAGTTTTCCTCGTCTTTCCTTAAAAGACTAAGTGGCGACTCCATTTCTTTTTTGTTTCATCCTATCTCGCGCCTTCACCATCTTGGCATGGCTGTGATTTCATCCCTCTAGCGCGACTCCACACCGGATCCCCGGGCGGGCATGGTCACAAATACTATTGCTGTGGAATCTATCATAGTTGAACCTTGGAGGATATACAAGGGACTTCTCTTGACACCCTTCATGACAACCAAAACTCCTTTTGTCATCTGAAGTACTCCACCTCCACCACTATATTTAAGTCCCTTGTCATCTAATGCCATCATGGATATTAAATTCTTACCAAACTCTGGAATGTGTCAAACATTAATCATTGTTCTCACCATACCATCATGCATTTTGATCTGAATGGTACCACTACCAATCATTCTGCAAACAACATTGTTGGCTATAGAAACATTAATACCACAGTCAACCTTCTCACAGGTTGAAAACTATTCCTTGTTCGAACACATGTGATGTGAAGTACTAAAATCTAATATCCAACTATCAGTTGGATACTAAACATTAGAAGCGACAAAGGCAATGTCTGGTTCTGATAAAGAATCATCCTATGCCACAATAGCAAATAGCACCTTTGACTTCTTCTTGAGACAATCTACTTTTCAGTGGCCTGGTTCCTTATAATAGTTGCATATGTCCTTAGGATTCGAATGTCTACATTTAGACTTCGACCTTCTTTTATATTTCTTGTTGTTTTTCTCAGAATGTCCACGACTTTTGTTAGAACTTGTTGCCACAAGTCTTGAAGCTAAACTATCAATACCACTACTCGATGCCATTTGATGGAGTTCTTGTGTATGTAAACTAGATCTGACCTCTTTTAGAGAAACCATATCCTTTCCGATAACGAAGGATTGAACAAAATTCTCATAAGACTGAGGAAGAAAACTAATAGAAGTAGGATAGCATCTTCGTCCTCTATCTTGACGTCGATGTTCCTCAACTCCATTAACAGAGTATTCAATTGATTCAAATAGTCTTTCAAAAACGTACTTTCTTTCATGCAGATGGCAAACAGACATTGCTTCAGAAGCAACTTGTTGGTTAAAGATTTCGTCATATACAGATTTTCAAACTTCAACCACAAACCAGTCGCAGTTTCTTCATTTGCAACCTCGATGATGACTTCATCAGCGAGACAAAGCAAGATCATGGAGTGCGTCTTCTCCTCTTATATGGCCAACTTTGTTTCATTGATCCCAGTAGGCTTTGTCTTCAATAGCGGTAACCAAATGCCCTATCGTTTTAACAGAGCTCGCATCATGATTTGCCAGAGACTGAAATTGTTCTTCCCTGTGAACTTCTAGATCTTCATGTTGCGTGACAACATCTTCTCTCGTACAGATGAGCCTGAAAGCTTTGATATCAGTTTGTTGCGGAAACCCAAGATAAACACAGATCGAGAGAAGAAGGAGAAACAAACAATCACACACACAAAGAAAACAGAGAAACGAATTTACGTGATTCACCACAAAGGACTTTGTCCAAATATTGTAGCAAGGAGAAAGCTTCACTATTCTTCAAGATGTTATTAAAGAGAGGGGAGAGAGATTAGAGGAACAGCTGTTACATCTCCAACAGAGTTTACAATGGAATGAACTCTCACAAAAAACCCTAAAATAGGTTAAATATATAAACAGATTGTCATAACAGATGTCCACAGCGTCCGTTAAATCATTGTTTCTTTCAATGATGTGGGCAGACGTCCATTCTAGACTTTTGCAAAAGTTCTGCTGCACCCGAAGAATTGGCGAACCTTCAAAGCGGACATCCCCTCAAGCACAACCCAACCTAGAGGCTTAGTAGACATCCATTCTGGACGTCCGCTCAAGTACTAATGCCAAGTTCTCTCCTTTTGATAGAGTAGCAGATGTCCACCACCAACGTCCGCCTAAGGTTCTGAGGCTCAATAAATCTTAGATTCAAAGTATATTTAATAGCAACCTCCTATTCCCGTCTAAGCCAGCTAAACCTACGGAGGAAACAAGCATTAAATGATCTTCTTGACTTAAAAGATTCGACATAGTTATCGTTGTTTTCTCAAATGATATTAGAGAGTTTTGCAATTATTTTAGAAATTTCTTTTTCAATGTCACCTTTTATTGATTAAAAAAAAGAAATACTAAATCTCAGAAATTACGAACTATTCATACGATATTTCCTTTTGTAGAGGACAAATTTCATATTTAAATTATGCGTTGGATATACTAATACCTTATCCTGTTCATCTCGAAATCTAATTTGTATACTAGATGTCCCCACTTAGCATTTATTGGGACATTTTCTCTAAGAATATCATAATTGGAATAGTTTTGTTGCTCTAAAGGAAATCTATTTCCATCTTACCAACAGAGAATCAAAGATTCTTTCATGTATTATATAATTATTACTTATAATTCGTGTAATAATTAGATTCTTTCATATTTACTATCAACATCCTTTGGAGACAGATGTCTCAGGCATGTCTTCCTGTCAAATCGGACTTGTGTTCCTCCTTATCGCTCCACCCAACAAAGTATGAATACTCAATTGACATACTAAATATGAATTCCTATGACTTCATGAACTTAATACATTTTCATGTAGGGAATATTTGCGTATTTTCATGAACTTAATACTTGATAGTGATTTTTCATAATCAAGTGTTTGAGTATAATATATATTAATAATCGTTTTTAAAAAAAACATTCAAACGAAGTCTTTTCCGAAATTGAGCCTGTCATCAAGTCTGCAGTGGGTGGATACAACGTGTGCATTTTCGCATACGGCCAGACAGGGATGGGGAAAACCTTCACAATTGTATCAATGCCTCATTGTCACAGTGGCTGGGAGAACTTCAAACTCGCTACAGGTTCCGGGTTCGAATCTTAGGACATGCAGAAATATTTCGCAGTGGCTGGGAGATGGTATAAACTCGCAATGCCTCTCCTGCGCCCCCCCTAAACCGATAACAAAAAAAAAAAACACTAGCACCAAGTACATAATCTTACGTTCTAAGTGATTAAGCTCTAAACATGCATGGCTCATAGTGCTTTGCCTATTATTTTTCAATGGCAACAGGAAGGGAGACCAGAGGCGCCTGGAGTGGTACCAAGAGCAATCAGTGCACTCTTTGAACAGGCCCTTCCTGGGAGTCGAGAATACCATTTTAGCTTCAGTATGCTTGAAATTTATATGGGAAATCTTCGAGATCTTCTTGTTCCTCACAGGGAAAGGCAAACGGCACGAAGCACTCCACCGTGGTAATTTCTATTATATTAGAACTCAAGAATTAATAGATGTAGGCATAAGTACACACACATGTGGACATTAGAAAATGTAAAATATACCAGATATGTAGAGCTACGTTAGAGACTTCACAAGCTAGACTGTAAGTTGATATTAAAAAAATATAGAAAAAAAATTAACCAAACAAGTAAAGTGCAGAGCATAATCAAGATAACACCATTGAGATATATACAACACGTAAGCTATGCAAAATCGTCACCTTCTTCTGACTTTGCTTTTGAATCATTCAAATGATACTCTCTTCTAAGCAGTGTTCTTTAATACATGTCTTTTTGTTTATAAACAGCCTTTCAATTCGTACAGATCCAACTGGAGGCACTGAGATCGAGAATCTTGTATCTATTCAAGTGAACCACTTCAGGCAAGTGAAGAGACTCTATAGGTTTGGTAGTCGGCTAAAATCAACTGCTTCAACTATGTCAAATGAAACTTCAAGCAGATCTCACTGGTAGTTGTTTTATTTGTCTTGAAGGATAAAGACGGAATTATAAATGCCTATTTATGATTAATAACCACTCCTTACTCCGTGTTTATCACAGCTTGACCCGAATATCCATATTTTTGTTCCAACATGCATGAGAGAAGAAGAGAAACAAACAATATATGGATGATTGACCTAGCTGGAAGTGAACGTTTACTCAAGACACAAGCAAGTGGACGATGACTCGAGGAAGCGAAAGATATTAATCTATCACTCTCTGTCCTTGGAGATGTTATCACTGCACTCCAAACAAAAAATTCTCACGTCCCCTACCGGTAACTACAACAACAAACATGTTTGTAACTTGCTTTAGCATATCATCCATACTTCTTACTGCAAGAATAAGATAATGAGAAAGGGCTTCAAATTGTCAAGCCAAATGACTTGAACAACCAGTTTAAAATCCAAGCATATCTCACTTTGTTGAAATTGGTCTGCATTGACTATAATCTCCATATAATTATGGGTTACCAAAGGGTTGTAAAATTCTTTGTTAATTGACAAGTACATCTTCATTTATTTTATTTTTTATTTTTTTTTTGCAAACCCTTTTTTTGTAAACATAATGTAGATTAACTCATCAGATTTTCTAGCTAGTGATGCACAAATATAGATATCTAAATGATAACAGTCAAGGATATCTACCATATTGATAATGAGTTTAGAATACATATTTCCCAATGATTTCTATTAAAAACCATAGATGTACACAAACGGTAAAATGTTTTCCACACGTTCAAATTTTAATGAATTGATTGACTTCAAAACGTCATTGCTTAGAAGTTTGGAAGCATTTTTTACAGGAATAGCAAGCTAACACAGGTCCTTAAAGACTCTCTTGGTAATCAGAGCCTTGTTATCTTCTAAGTGATTCATGGTGGTCGTTTACCACAAGTATTTACAAAAAAAAAGAAAAAAATATCACATTCAGATCTTGTGTAACAGCATGAATTCGTAATACAGGAGAGGACTCCAATATGTTGATGCTTGTCCATATCAGCCCCAAAGAAGAAGAAATGTGTGAAACTGCTAGATCTTTGAGTTTTGCAACCCGAGCGAGAAGCATCCATCTACGGCATGCAGAATCACTAATAAGTTCCCACATTTTGTTTACTTATAATTTGTTTTACGTTTTGGTTCTGAATTGGCGTTTTACTGCATTTGTTTTGGGAACCTTGTTCTCATATGGTCATGCTTCTTCTACTGAAATTCATATTGGTCTATAAATAGTCCTTTTAAAGTTGATAAAAAGCCTTCTATTTTCATTAATAGTTGTCATAGTCAATGAATCATTTCCATTCACATGCACACTCTGTAATATTTTGTTAATTTGCAAGCAGGAAGAACGAGTACATAAAGAGTGAAAAATAGCAGATTAGTCAAAAAAATCATATCATCTTGAAAGTGAGTCTCAGGGCATTACAAAAGATACCCACAAGCTTACCGAAATGTTGAAACACTTGGACGGGGCTGAGACATCAAATGGACAGCATTCAAAAAAATTCTTATATTGAAGAGACACAATACGATATGCATGTCAATAAGCCAAAATTTGGAGCTTCAAAGCGGTTGCCAGGATTCATGAGGCCAACCATTTGTAGTTGGAATAAAGCAGGTCCAGAAAACCAGATGCTAGAAAGTACAAGGAAGAAACCACGAGTCCACTTGAAGAGAAAGAAAGTCTTCGTCTGCTTATGCTGAGTCTGTGACTAATCACGCAAAAAATACTTTGCAGTATGGCTCAGTATGTAGCATATCAAGGACTTGCACCCTGGAATCGAAGTATACCGCAGATAATGCGACTGAATACAGTCAAGATACCACACAATGTGAAATCAAAAAAGTAATTTTCCCGGAAAAGCAAAAATCCCTTGTTAGTCCAGTGGCTTCTATTAGCTTTGATGGTACCTCTGAATCAGCAAATTGTCAAGAAGGCACACTGGATGAAATGAAATGTTCGACAACTAACAACTGGACTAATCTACATACAGAAGAATCAAGTAATGGGCACGACCGAGGAAGCAAAAGAGATGTTTCTATTCTCATACCAGAGGTGACCAAGATATGTGAAGAATATGATCTTGAAGTCATTCACAATGACGTAGATATCTTAAAGTATCCATGTACAAAAGGCTCCAATCCAGATAAACATATTCCTGGTTATTCATGTGGAGATCTATGCTTCAGTATCTTCAAGGATCAGTTTGGAGAAAACGAGATGGACAAAAATTTCATAATGAGAGAAGGGATGGATGAAAACTCAAAGAATTTGCTCTCTCAGACAATGAATGTGTTAGAATTGACTTGTAAAAGGATAATTACCAAATTACCCTTATGGTTATGGTCTGGGAACTTCTATAAATACCCAAGGCCTTAACCATTTGTATATCCTCTTTCGATTCCTTTCATAGTGCAACACCACCTCCCTCTTTCTCTGCCCGTGGAGTAGGCCTTGCCGAACTACGTAAATCTTGATGTTCGTGTGATTGATTGGTTTGTTTGTGACATGAATCCCCAACAAACTAGTATCAGAGCCCAGGTTGATTTAATTTGAGATTCAGTCACAAAAAAAAAATTGGTTTTCCACAAATCAGCCTTTCTTCCCCGTAACTGCCGCCGGAAACCGTCGACACCAACGCCGCCCGCGCGTGCTCCTCTCGACGCTCTCGGCTCTCGCGCGTTCGCCGGTCGTGCACTCCTCTCTTGCGGCTTCGTCTTCCTCACGCCCTTGCCGTCCGTGCCCTAGCCACGCGTTCGCCGGTCGCGCGCTCCTCTCTTGCGGCTTCGTCTTCCTCGCGCCCGAGCGCCCTTGCCGTCTGTGCCCGAGCCGCGCATTCGCTGGTCGCCCGATCCCTGCTCGGACACTCGTCGAGGTTCGCCCGATTTGTGCGTGCCAGGTGCGCACGCGCCTGTCGGCCTTCTTCCTTTTTTTTCCCGAGCACACACGCCTCCTCAGCCAGTCTCGCCGTCGCTGGTCTACGCCGGTCCGCGCGCCCGATCCGCGTGCCTCATTCTTCCACTGAGACGTGTGCACACCCAAACCGCACGTCTCCTTGGTGATTTTTGAATATTTAGCATCTTTTCTCAATTACTTGCTCTCTTTTTTTCAATTAACACAATGTCTGCGAAGATTGAGATTGAAAAGTTGATCGAAATGTTAATTTCGGTCTTTGGCAAATAAAGATGCGTGCAATTCTTGTTCAGCAAGGAGTTTCAAAAGCTTTAAAAGGAAAACAAAGTTTACCAGATACTATGACAGAAGAAGATAAAGAAGAAATGGATGAGAAAGCTTTGACAAGTATTCAGTTATGCTTGTCTAATGAAGTTCTTCGGGA
>JAMKQA010032111.1:0-10421 GCA_024699735.1 Posidonia australis
CCTTCCCCATGCGTAACCAGAATCCTTACCCTTTCTCTGGCCCGCATTCATCTTGCATTATCCATTAGGCACGGATCACATATGCATCTTTGCATCTTGTTTGCTTTCTGCCTTTTTTGTGTTTTCTTGGTTTTCCTCGTCTTTCCATTAAAAGACTAGGTGGCGACTCCTTTCCTTATCCTTTTTGTCTTCCCTTTGGTGTTTCCGAGTCTTGTCTCTTCCTCCGGATTCACCATTTTCACTGTGACTGTATCGGACCTCCCAGTGTGTTTCCGCACACCGGAGTAAGGTTTGGTGAACCACGCCCAGGGGTTCCACCGACATGGTCACAATTCTATATATACACAAGGAGGTATAGCTGGCAGAAGATGCCAGAACCCTCTGGAAGAAATGTGTATGAGTACAAACAAATACATGTGTACACTACATGTTTGTACTACGTAATATAAACATCAATCTTGATCCCAAGGTATGTAAAGCAACATTCAATACAACAATAAACTTGATCCTTATGTAACTAACTTAAGCATCGGAGGATACCAAGCCAACCCATTGGCACCCTTAGACATTTTTGTGTCTACCTACTCTACTTGTTCAACTGGCTCATGTGACTGTTCAAGCCAACCAAGATTGTTAGGGAGTTTCCATGCATTGAAAGTGGAGTGTGGCTGGAGTTATGTTCTTCAAGAGTGTTAGAAACCTTAGAACTTGTGATCCTTGTATAGCCCAAACAAGTCCCACTTATCCTTTTCAAACATTCCAATCCGAGCAAGCTCTTAAACAAGAACCCACAAAAATATCCTTTGTTTACCTTTTTCCCTTTTGACTACTGATAGGGAAATTTTCCTACAATCATTCTTAGTTTCTGCCCCATTGAAGTGACATCTCTACATGTTTGACATAGTCTCGACACTAATTACGACACATTGCTTCAAAAATGGCTTGACCCATTGTAACAACTTATGCCTTAAGTCGTTACCTCTCAACCTAGTCACCTTTTGTTTAATTACATTGACTATGCAACTAATTTCAATGATAAGCAACAGAATTAAAAGAAACACTATTAACTGAAATAAATTAAACGACAAAACACTCACTAGAATCCTTAATGTGTGGTCAGTGACTCCAACTCTAAGTGCACTAGAGCAGGATCATACCAAGCCAACCAAGATTGACACTCTACTTGTCCAACTGGCTCATGTGACTGTTCAAGCAATCGAGCAGGATCAATAATAATAATAATAATAATAGATATATGGAGTGGGTATCCTTATGTTTGTATTGTTACCAAATTTTGTCATATTAAAATACACATGCACCTAAATGAATATGAACTTGATTCATTTACGATATTAAATTGAGAAAAATTTTAAAAAAATAGCATCGGAATATGTAAATAACATAAAGGGATACTAGAAAAGGCTAAAAGATGATGGTCATGTGTACATACTGTGTTCATAATTTTACAATGAAAAAGGAAGATGATGTTGATGAATGTAGTTCAATGCCTACAATACCTTTCTAATAGATCTACGTGGAATGGTGGATGGTTGTAGATGACATGTGAAATGCTCAATTGGATGCCTAAAACATCTCATGATTCTTATACCTCCTCCAATTGTAGATGTTTTTCTTAGAAAACTCAGTTAAGACATTAAACTGTGTTAATTCTGAATGAAGTCTTAGATTATATAATTGATTGTAAAAATGAACAAACAAAAGTTTTCAATGTATGAATTCAGCAATAGTAGCTTCTATAGGATTTCTTATAATTTGGATATGCTATTTTGGGTCAATCTAGTAGGAATAGGTTTACATGGTTGTGGTTCATTCCCATTTCTAAGTAAATTACTTGAAAATTAAGTAAGATACTTAAAAATACATCAAGGTTCAAATATAAGAAACTTCGCATGATTCTTTGAGATGAGAACCATTTAAACCCCTCAAAAATTCAGGTTTAAATGGTTCTCATCTCAAAGAATCATGCGAAGTTTCTTATATTTAAACCCTGATGTATGGTTCTCAAAGATTAGAGATACATTCTAAATTTTAATTTACTTTTTTCATTGTCCAACATACTAATTTAAAAATAAAAAATAGATAATTATTTGATTGTTCACTTTATTGATCAAAACTATTTATAAAAGTAATTAGATAGAATAACTTGTACCTTATCAATTGATTGTAAGAGAACCAAATCAAGATAAATACCAATTCATACTACTGACAAAAAGATGCAGATAGAAATAAATAGTTCTTGTAGTCCAAAATCCACATAATAAGGGTTTGGAAAATTAAATAACTTGTATCTATAGAACATTTGGCATATCGTGGATAATAAATAAATAGGAGTTAATATCATTCCAATTGCCATTATAAAAGTAATTAATATTTTTGACATTAAAAGGTATTTTTGACTAGTATTTATTTCAAAAAATACTAACGTCTCAGCAACAAAACCACTTATTCTCGGCAATGCAAGAGGCCATCGGGAAATCACTAAACAAAGTAAATAGTTTTGACTTTGGGATGAATACCCCTCTCATTTCGTCCAGATAAGCAAGATGTATTCAACCACAACTTTGTTCCCCCCAAGAAAAAAAAGTGCAGCACCAATAAATCCATGAGAGAGTAGTTGTGAAATAGTGTCATTTAGTCTGTCTGGTATTAGTTATGGAACTAATTCCTATAATTGTAAAACCCATGTGAGATGTGGAGAAATACGCCCTAAAGAGAACAATAAAGAAGGTTTCAAAAAGTAAATGGATATATACGAATAATCGACATAAATGGCACCTTGTTAAAAAGAAAATAAAAAAACTGTGATAACATTACAAAGTTTTTTTGATAAAAGGTTTAATATGTATTTCATCGGTTTAAAGTCCGATAAGAAAAACATAAAAATGTATAAAATATTACAGTAATATAAGACAATAGTCCAAAAAAAAGAAATATGTTTTAAGATTACAACATCAGCAGACGTATCTGCAACAAAAAAGAACCTCAAAAACCTTCAGGTAGCACACTACTTCTTCTAAGGTCATCAAGGAACAAAAAATCGACACCTGGAAGCAATCTAGAGGAAAAAGGGATGGGAAGACTCAAAGAGTCATGTTGACCAGAGATAACTGTCATGAAAGACCTCATCTCATCTTTTACGAAATCTGTCATGAGATTATCTATCCAAAATAAATAATATCAGAGATAACATTAACATCAACTACAGTAAAAATAATATTTCTGAAAATTCTATAATCAACTGAGGATGACTTGAGATAACATTACAAAGTTGAGAAGGATTCAGTCCATATCTTAACGAGTAGAGAAGAAATTGTATTTTTCCATCTCTTGCTATTAACTTTCTTTTCAGTAGCCGATTTTTTTTTTACAGCATTAGTGTCATCATGTCACCTAAGATTTGTAAATCAAAACACCGACATCACCAAAGTCGAAGCAAAAATTTCTCGTCCAAAACATACGATTTTTCAACACGGAATGGGAATCCACCTCCACGTACTCATTTGATACATAGCCAACCAATGGTCGAAATAAATGTATGCTGAATAACATTACGCTGGCCACTGGAACGCGTAAACGTCACAGCCTCTCACCAGCAATAACATAATTGTAAACAATAGAAGCTTCTCACACTTTAGAAAGGGAGAACGCATCGAGACGATGGCAAGGTACGATCCTGAAGACCGTCCATTACACCGGCACACCCACTAATTCCTTGACGGGCTTCCGTTACACGCACTTTCAGATATCTTAATCAAGATTCTCACATAAAGTACCAAAAAAAAAAAACCTAGAAAAAGCATACAAAGACAAGAAGATAGAAGATGATAAACTTAACAGAACCAACAGATGCTAAAAAGTATTACTATATTTCATTTTACACAATACCAGCAACACTTTTGTACATCAAAGACACCATCGAAAGCCACCATAATGACAAAAAGGAAACTATACAGTCACATGACAAGACACAGCCCCATCTTCACTTCAAGCAGCAACCTTCTTGGGTCTCTTAGCCGGCGACTTGATAGTCTTCGGCTGCTTCGGCTTCGCAGGTGTAGCCTTCTTACTCTTCTTCACACCTCCCACCTTCTTCCCAGACACCTTGGAGGAAGGCTTGGACTTGGCAGGGACCATCATTGGGTTCTTCCTCTTCACCCGCTTCTTCTTCTTCTCCTCCGCCCCTTCCGTGGCCTTCTTCGCCTTCTCACCAGCAGCACTGCTCTTGGGCTTCTTTGCCGCAGTAGCTCTCTTAGCCTTCTTCCCTTCCTCGGAGAGCTTGAACGACCCCTTCACCTTCACAAGCTTCCCCTTAGCAAGGCAGTTCCTCAGCTGGACGGTCAGCATCTTCTTGTAGTTGGCGGGTAATACGGACTTGTACTTGTCCATGTACTTAGCTATGGCGTATGGGCTCGACCCACCCTTCTCCTTCAGAGCCATGATGGCCTCTTCGATCATCTTCAACCAAAAGCAACGAAAATCAACTCACAAACACAAAAACCAAAAGATGGCCATGGGAAAATCAAGCAATGGATAGTGATGAATTAAGCAAGATCAATGAACTTTGTACCTGGAAATAGGTGGGATGGGCAGGGGTCTGGAGCTTCGGCGCCTTGGGCCTTTTCTCCTTGGGAACCTTGGGCTTCTTCTCCTTGGCCGGTGGCTTGGCAACCTCGGCCATCACCGGCTCAACAACGGGATCTTCCACCGACGACATCGCGCGTACGACTACAATCGCCACTTCTTGGAAAGCCACAACAGTGAACGGTCGGCTCCTTCGCATTTTTATAGTTAGGGGAGGGAGTGAATGCTGCGTTGTGATTGGTTGAAATCGGGTCATACGGATCGAGAGGCTTAGTCAGTGGACGGTCTGGATTTTCCAGATGGACGGCGGATGTGAGTCGTGGATAGATCCTTGTTTTTTTGTCTTGGGGTTTTTTTGGGCTTGTGTTCGTGATGGTTTTTGTGTTTCCTACGGGCTTTCGGACGCCACGAGTCGGTTGGGTTGGGTTGTTGGGCGGTTTCATGTGGTCAGACTTGAAAAATGGGTCGAGTTGGGTCGGTCTGGATCCAGTTCAGTCTGAGTCCGATAAAAACACCCGTGGGCCGCAAACCGTGTCGGGTCAGATCGGTCAGCCCTCCTAGGCCCGTCGGATAGGCCCATTGCGGCCCGCGTTGCAACGGCTTATGCAAGACTCATAAGATAGAAGCAAGCTTTATGCATGGTTTATGGAAGATATGCCCTCAGCACCGAAGAAGCCTTTATTGTCTGCTACAATGAACTAGAATGTCCTCAACTCACTTGGTGCTACCTAGATCCTTGGGTTTATGGTGGCTCTCACTCAACCATTGGGCTTTCGGGGTAGAATGGGCTCCATGCCAAACTCCTAGGGCTCTATACCTACTTTTCTCGATAATTCATTTTTCTTTTACTCCCTCAAAGACATGCTGACCAACCCTGTCCCTGCTTGGAGATAATAAACACCTAAGCTGTGGGATGGCTGCTTTCTTCAGTTTAACTTAAGGGGTGGCAAGTCCCTTTGCAAATGTATGGGCTTGGTAGGTATATGCTTCAACTCCTCTCCAAGTTACGTGATAGGGATAGAGTCGTCTTGCATGCCTCTCTCATTGGTGTCGACTTCTATCTGCAACTTCTATCTTCTTATTTCTTTTGTGCTCCTAAGTCTATGTTTGTTTGTTTTTCTTTTATTGATCGCACTCTCACTTTCATCCTAGCATTTTGTCTCCCTCAGGAGGTATAGGCCCCTTAGGAATTTGTACATTTCACCCACTTTCCCACGAATACTGGCTCCCTCACTCCCTAAGTCACACAGGTAGCAACACGTGAGAAGGATCAAAACTCTTCCTAAGCAGGCTGGCTTCCCGATTTTCCTCATCGGGCAATGGTTATGCCAATGTTCATATTATGATTACAATACAAAAAGAAAGTACAATGCACATGACACGATTTATGTGATGTTTGGATGCAATAAATAAGAAACATAAAGATGTATGGCCCATAATGGAATGTTTTGCAAGGCTCGTGAGTGGCCGACGATCACTGGTAGTACTTTTCAGTTAGGAGACGCTGATGGGTGACGATCATCGATCCAGCGAAAACTCTCTTCGATTCTTGAAGCTTGGTCCTGGTGATTCAGGCTGTGGTGGCGAAACAAATGTTTTCCCTTTCTCTGACTCTGTCGTGCTCTGCTAAGTCCTCCGTGAGCACCTCCAATTGTTCTTGGAATAAAATGTCCAGATCTCCAGTTGTATCATCTATCAGGCTCTTGAGTCTGCCTTCTGAACAGGATCTTGTGCTGCTACTGCCTGACGCACTGCCAACGGTTCTGACTCTGCTAAGCACTGTACAACTCTGAAACTACTTACAGGTCTGCTCTGAAAATGAATGACCATTCTCTGAAAAAATGAAACAGCTTGAGGCTATGAACAAACTTTGGCTTGGATTCAAGACGCCTGCACTGGTGAAGTTAGTTAAAACGTGGGAAATGATCATCTTCAGGGACTTACAGGAGCGCAGGGGTCTATTCTACTGGTATTGATACTCGTATCTCAATCTTTCTTGCTCTCTCCGTTCTTCTGCCTTGACCGATTCGACGATTCCTTGGCCATATCGCCCAAGGGGTTCCTTTCTCGTATCCCCACTTGCGACACAAGTTCGACCATCAAACGGGGATCACTATGAATGTTCAAGGGTAGGAATGGAATTGACCAGCTCAAACTGGTTGACATGATACAGAACATTACAGGATCAGGCTTGAAGCGGACAGGGTTTGAAGCTAAACGATGAGACTGCCTCAATGGGAGGACGAATCAAACTAATGACTCCCCAAAATCACCAAAGAGGGATAAATACAACTGACATGGGAAAGGAGAGAATACAATAAGATTGGTAAGACAAATAAAAGATCACATAGAATCAACAGAAAAGATGGAATTGACTACTGAGGGGCCTGCTACTCCCGGGGCTGAATGCTGGGGTATTGGCTGGCTAACTATGTTGGGTTGTGCTGGTGGTACTTGTGTGGCTGCTGATGTGAGCTTGGGGCCTACCGCTTGCATGCTAATAACGATGACCTTTTGGTCAATTAAGTCCTGGATTGCGTTCCTTAGTGTGAGACAATTGTCCGTCGAGTGACCTGCGACTTGATGGAAATCGCAGAATGCATTCGTGTTATACCAGGCAGGAAGTGGACTTGGTGGCGGGCGAATCTCAGGCAACCTCAAGAGGGATGCGACTTTAGGAAACACCATGCCCAATGGCTCCATTAATGGGGTATAGTGGCGCCTGTCACGGCGTTGCCGCCTTGGCTGCGGATGTGCCAATGGCGGGCGCATCGCCACAGGTGGGGTAGGATAAACTGGAGTGGCAGTGGGAGTGATGTGTGGTGCATGAGGTGCTTCATGTGTGGGTGTGGGTGCATAAACTAATTGGTGCTGAGGGGACAGACGGACATTCGCCGATGCAGTAGGGGATCTAATGTAAGAAACGGTATCCTTGGAGGGATCCCGCCTCCTAGGTGGATTGGCATTATGGTTATTGTTGTTATTGCTGCTGTTGACGCCACTATGTGAGGAAGTGGCTTGCTTGGTGTAGACACCCAGATTTGGCAGTCACTTGGCGGCAGGCTCCTCTGGAAGATGCTCTGGTTGTAACCACCACTCCTAAACCCTAACTCCATCAAAACCCTAAGCCCACTTAGGTCCAAACAAGCCCATTAGGTCCACACAAGCCCATTAATCCCAAACAGACCCATTTAGGCCCACACAAGCTCATTAGGTCCACACAAACCCACTTAGGTCCACACAGGCCCACTTGGGCCCACACAAGCCCACACAAGCCCATTAGGCCCACACAAACCCACTCAAACTTAATCTAAGTAAAAACCACTAATTAAAACCAAAATAAGCAAAATTCACCTAAATCCACTTAAAATTTTAATTAATTAAGTAAAGCCCTAATTAAAAACCAAGTTAAACAAAATCCACTTAAAATCCTAATTAATCAAGTGAAAACCCTAATTAAAATCAAAATCAAGCAAAATCCATTTAAAATCCTAACTAATCAAGTGAAAACCCTAATTCAAATCAAAATCAAGCAAAATCCACTTAAAATCCTAATTAATCAAGTGAAAACCCTAATTAAATTAAAAACCATGTCTAAAATCTAAAAAACCTAAATTAAAACCCAAAATTCCAATTAAACCCAAACACTTTAATTAAACTAAAAAATCCTTAATTAAAACTACAAAACCCTAATTTAAGCTAAAAAAACATTAATTAAAATCCAAAAAACCCTAAAACCCCCTAAAATAGTTAAATCCATAAAATCGTAATTTAAAACTAATTAATTAAATCATAAAACCCTAAAATGGAAAAAAACCTAAAAACTTTAAATCCCAAAAGAAATTAATTTAAAATCTTTTAATTAAATTCAAACCTCTAAAAACCTAATTTAAAAACAATTAAACTTCAAAATCACAAAATAAAATTTTAGTTAAAATCACCAAAGCAAATTATTAAAATCAAAAACAAAATCAAAACTTAAAACAAAATCAAAACCAAAACAAAGGAAAAAACAAAACAAAAAAGAAAAAACCAAAAGCCCACAAAGCCAAGCCTGTTAAGCCCAAACCATTTTAATTGAAAACTTAGGAATTCAGAAAATAAATGAGCAGTGTCATCTTCTTCCTCCCCTCAACGACACCCACTCCCCCGATGTTCCTCATTCTCATGTTTGCCCAACTGCATGACCCACGACCCCCTCGCGCCACCCACCTCTTAAGAGTCCTAAGAAACCACCCATGAGGGGAGCTAAAAAAACGGCAACAGAAGGGAGGGAAAAAAAGAGATCGTCGGAGATACCCTGCGAATCCTCTCCCATCCAGTGAACCAGAGCTTCCCCCTTTGTACCCAAAGCACGAGCGACCTTCCCCAAGCCACCGGAACCCCTTTTGCCTCCTAGAACACCCAGCTAGAGCGCCGCCGGAGCAGCCCCAATCGCCACTGTTAATCCACCACGTCGGAGAGGACAGCCCATGGCAGGTAATGCCTTGCCCATTCTCTCTTTCTTATGCAGTAGGCCCGTAGAAGTTTAGACTCCTTTTAGGCCGCGACAGGGGGGGCTTCCCCTTTTCTTTGCCACCGGCAACCCTCCTCCGATGGTGGGTTCAACCCACCACGGGAGTCCCTGGCTGCTCGGCCTCCAGCGAGGCCCCTCGAGAGCCTCTCCGCCTTTCCTCCTTCCTCCCCTCTTCTTCTCCTCCTCTACGCCTCTACCCCAAGGGACACCCGCACCCGAAGCCAGAGCCACCGCGCCGTCGCTGCTGCCCGCAGTCGCCACCACTCGCAGTCACGACGCACCCTGCTCCAAGACAAGGCCTCTGGAGGACTCCCCACAGGGCACCAAAGCTTCTAGCGCCGCTCCGCCTTCGCCCAAAGCCCTTGCAACATCCCAGCCACCGCCGCAGAGTTCCTCGCCGGAGCTCGAGGTGGGGGGAAGGCTCGGGCCTCCCTAGTCGCATCCCGCCACTCGAGGAGGTCTGCCGTGCCTTTTTGATGCTTCCCCGAGCCTCCGTAGCCGCCGCCGCTCTTTGGAGAGCCCCCAGGAGGTCACCGGAGAGGATCGCCGGCGACAGAGCGCCAGCGACCTCCAGTGATCTTCGAATAGGCCTTTTATGACCCATTCAGTTAAGTTTTTGATTTTTACATTTAGGTCCTAAAATGTTACATTTTTGTCCTTTTTTATTACATTTGGGTCTAGATATTTTCATTTCAGTCCCTTAAGTTTTAAAATAATTTTTATTTCTTTATTTTGCCTGTGAATTTTGCATTTGGCCCCCTGAAGAGTTTATCTTTTAATTCCTATCATATTAGTGCATGTTTTTATCACATTTAAGTCCTGAAAAGTTACATTTAGCCCCTGAATGTTTTTAAAACAAGTTTTCTCTATGATATTTGCAATCTGAACCTTGAACATTTTAAATAATGTTTTCTAAGGTTAAAACTTTAATAAAAACCCTCCAGTTCTTTTAAAATGCTTTTTGCTTTAGACAAATTGCATAGAGGCCCCTGAGCTTTCTCAAATTCTTACTGAAGTTCATTCTTTCTATAGAAATTGCATTGAAGCCCTTGTATTCTTTTAAATGTTCCAGAATGCATATTTTTGTTGGTTAATTTGCATTTAAACCCCTGAACTTTGCAGAAACTTTCCAGAATGTTCGTTTCTTTGGTTTATTTGCATTTAAACCCCTAGACTTTGTAGAAACTTTCCAAAATGTTCATTTCTTTGGTTTAATAGCATTTAAACCCCTGAACTTGTTTTTAAAACTTTTCTAAAGCATGTTTTCTCAAGGTAAATTGCACTTTAACCCTCTGTCTTTACT
>JAMKQA010032112.1:0-11400 GCA_024699735.1 Posidonia australis
TGGTTTTCGTAGACCTTTCTTTTTATTGTTTGCATGATTTTTCATGTTTATGGTTTTCCTCGTCTTCCATAATAGACTAGGTGGCGACTCCTGCATTTTGCATTTTATTTTTCTTTTTCGACGTGATTTTTGCCGACCGATTTCGCATCTTTTTGCGGAATCTCCTTGCCGGCATGGTTACAGTCACCCAGCACGCACTCCACATAAACGATAGAAAACAAAACTATAATAATTTTCCTTTGAAAATCATTTCTCAATCATTTTCTCCAAATCCACTAAAAACCAACAACTCAAGCCTAAAAGGTTGAAAACCACGAAACAAGGCCCTATTAGACCCAAACCACAAGAAACACGACCCACACATGCCAAACCAACAAGCGATGGCTCTACCAGCCCAAAATCACAAGTGAGGCCCTCAATGGCCAAAACCACACATTGTGAGTCATGATGCCTAGAGTCAGGCAACCAACTCTAGCTACAAGTAACCACCAAGATTGTCACACCCCACATTTTCTACAATAATTTAAAACAAATTAAATTACGGGAAAATTAAAGCCAAACAGTAAGTATCCAACTACCACGAACCTGTGTGTGCAGTTAGCAGACTCCAGACTATGTGCACTATGCTAAACCAATTGCATGCCTGCACCTGCAAACCAAAACCATAAGGAAAATGCATGAGTGACCAAAGTCACCCAGTACGCACCCCAAGGAAAATCACGGAAAACCAAACTATAATCAATTTTCCTTTTAAATTCATTTCGCAAACCATTTTCTCAAAACCTCATAAACCAGGCCCACACCAGCCAAAACCACAACTAGGGCTCTACTAGCCCAAAGCCACAAGCAAAGGCCCTCAATAGCCAAAACCACACACAGTGAGTCGGGAAGCCCGGTGCCAGGCAACCTAACTCTAGCCACACACAGTCCACTGAGGAGTGACCATAACGTTCTGCACTACCACGGTGACGGCCACCCTGTGCAGGAGTGTTCACCGTCCTGCGATTCCCCTCTCTCAGGAGAACCCTCAAAAGCCAACCCCTCCCTGGGAAGGTTGTCCTCTCTCAGGACGCTACCAGCTACGGGGCACGTGTCGCACCCGCACTAGCCACTACAGGGTATGCCTCCTCACGGTGTCCTCCACACACAGTGCTCAGGAGGGAATATCGTACCTCCACACCTGACAACACCCAAGCCTCAGTGCTCACAGCGACAGCAGGAGTTTCATACCTCCTCGTTATGCCACAAGACACCTCAACCGACAGACCATAACCCTAGCCTCGAGACGACAGTCAAGAAGTCTCATACCTCTAGGACCCGATGCCCCTCAGCCTCAAGTATCTCTGCCCTTGACCTCAACTAGGGAGTCGCGCTCGACCACCCGAGAATGTCGTCACATCCCCTGGTCCCGACGACACAGTCCCACACTGTCTCGGCCCGCACATAGAAAACTAGGAAAACATTTTCCAAACAAGGCCAATTATTTCCTTGAAATCCATTTTCCAAACCATTTTCACATCTTTGAAAATTCTTCCAAAACCTCGGCAAAAAGGCGCATCAAGTGTCCCAAGAGACCACCATTGACGGCCCATAGTGCCTCTTGATGGGACAAAACACAGCAATCAAGAAATCCCTCGGAAAACACATTTTATAAACATATTTGGGCCTAGATTCGGCATGCCGAAAATAGGTTCGGTATGTCGAAAATCCTTGGTTCTGTAGGCCGATTTGGATCAGTTGACTAAATCAGGTCAACGACCAACACTTAGCCTAAATTCGGTATACCGTCCAAAGTCGGACGACCGAATTTTGACTAGAGGACCTAAACTGACAGAAAAACGGTATGCTGAATGGAATCGGTATACCAAAATCCACTGGTTCGGTAGGCCGTTTTCATTTCGGTAGGCCGTTTTCATTTCGGTATGCCGAATTCTGCACAACTAGAAAATGGCCCGAACCCTATCGTCCGAAATCGCCCCAACTGAGACCTCCGATTGGACCCTATAAACAAACACCAAAAATCATGCATAAAACATATGGTTTAGACCCTCGAGTCTACTCCAAAACTGAACAAACAAAACTAAAATTCATTCACCATGCATCAAGATATAAAATTGGAAAGGCAGAAGGGTCAAAATGACCCAAAACACACCAACTATCATAAATGCCAATAAATTCTCATAAATTCGCAATAAATTCTAGGAAAGTAAATTTACCTAGATTCCATGCATTCCTAGCATTTTCTTCCAATTCCATGCTCTCTATTACATGAGGTGGAGATGCCTACTTGAAAACGCCTCTAGCGACCACGGCCTCGTCACGACCTAAGGACGCTCCACCGAAGCTCCGCACCACCCAAGCCACCGCAGCCCTTCCACTTCCCTCTCTCTCTCACTCTCTCTCTCTCGCGGCACGTAACAGGGGGAGGAAACAGGGGAGACAAGTGGAAAGGAGAAGGGGGAAGGAGAAAGTGGCAGAAAAGGAGTAGGGAGGAAGGGAAAGAAGGGCAGGGAATGAAGAAGTGTGCGCTGGGGAGGAGGAGGAAAGAAGAAGAAGACGTCAATGAGTTGCGGAGGAGTGCGGTGCGGCTTATAAAGCTTGCACCGCAGTAGCTGGGAACATGCTCACCTGCACATCTTAGCCACCGGCACACTGCACGAGCAACCAACCATCAGCCATCACCAACGAGGCCAACTGCAAACCTCAACCACCGGCCCACAAATGCAGGTCCCACGTGGACCCCACACGTACAGTGCCACAATGCACAGTGCCAAACCACGCATAGGGACACATAAACAGAAGTCAACCCACTAGGCCCAAGCCCAAAAGCATAAAACCACACAACGGCCTCGGAAACAGTAACACCCGTCTAGGAATAAAATTCATAAAATGTAAATAATTACAAAATAAATTTTACGAGTGTTACAAAGATGCACTGCACTACCACGATGTAGCTATCCTACGAGAAGCCAGACTATCCTGACATCCTCTCACCTAGAGGATCCTCACAAAGCTAACCCTTCCTGGGAGGGTAGTTTTGTCTCTTAGGACGCTATTAGCTATGGGGCACGTGTCCCATGTGCATTGGCCACCACAAGGTACGCCTTCTCACTACTTCCTCCACAAGGTGCTCAGGAGGGAGTCTTATACCTCCACACTCGACGATACCTGAGCCTCAGTGTTCTCGATGATAGCAGGAGTATTATACGTCTCCATCATGCTACGAAACACCTCAAGTTGTAGACCTCAACCCTAGTCTAGGTGCAATAGTCAAGGAGTGTCATACCCTTAGGACCCAATGAAGCTCAACCTTAGGTCTCTTGGTCCACGACTTCAACCAGGGAGATGCACCCAACTACACGAGAATGTTGTCGCATTCCCTGGTCTCGACGACATGGTCCCATCGTGTCTCGATCCACACACGGAAACCTGGAAAATCATTTCCAAATTGAGCCAACGCATCTCTTTGAAAACTATGACCATGCCGGTGGAACCCTTGCACGACTCTCCTACTACTCAGTGTGCGGAAACACACGAGGAGATTCGATACGGTCACGGCGAAAATGGTGAATCCAGAGGAAGAGATAAGACTCGGAAACACCAAGGGAAGACAAAAAGGATAAGGAAAGGAGTCACCACCTAGTCTTTTAATGGAAAGACGAGGAAAACCAAAACAAACACAAGAAAATAAAGGGGAAAATAATCCTCATTTTGGGACAATGTTAGCTTTGACAAGCCTTTTAATGTACACCCTCGGGCGATGAGAGACCAAAACAAGTGAAAACCACGGAAAACCGAGGAAAATCCAGAAAACGGGGAGAAAACCATGCCGAAATCAAGCTGGGAAAGCGTGCACAAAACTAGGAAGAAATGATGAGAGAAACCATGCAAAAAGATGTGAAAAGATATGCAAAATGCAAGTGTGAATGCAAATATGAAAACTCCAAGGGGTTTTGTGCAAAAAGCCCAAATTCCGAGGAAAACTGAAGTTCTGAAGCCCAAGTCATCAAAAATATATAGGAAAACACATTCTATGCAATTATGAGGAAATCTAGGGTCAAATGTGCATTCCTAGTCAAAATGAATTTCTCTAGGGGCCAAAATGCAATTTTACCACTAAAACATGCAATTAAATCAATTCTGCATAAAATCAGGGTAAAAATGCAAGACAAATGTCTCAGAAAAGATCCAAGAAGTTTTAGGGGAAAAATTGTCATTTTACCCCTAAAAACAGGTAATCAGAGTAAAATCAAAGAAGTATAGGAGCTAAACTGCAAATTGCCCAACAGAATAAACCATCCAGAAGAATTTCAATAAAGTCTGAGGGTTAAAATGCAATTTACCCCAAGAAAAACATGCTTCAAAAAAGTTTTCAAAAACTCCAGGGGTTTAAATGCAGATAAACCAAAGAAATGAACATTTTGGAAAATTTCAATAAAGTCCAGGGGTCTAAATGCAAATTAACCAGCAAAAACATGCATCTAGAAAAGTTTCAGAGAATCATGTGGGCTAAAGTGCAATTTAACCAACAAAAATAACTTTCCAGCGAGTTTCAGAAAATTGTAGGGGCTTACATCCAAATAAACCATCAAAAATGAGCATTCAGAAACATTTTGAGAAGTGTAAGGGCTGATATGCAATTTTCGCACTAAAAATAAACTGTTAGAAAAATACCAAGGAAATCCAGGGTCTTTTATGCAATTTGCCTGATACAAAATACTTTTAAAAAACTCTAGAGGGCTTTTATTGAAGTTTTAAACACACAAAACATTATTTTAAATGTTCAGGGTAAATCATGTAATATTTTCAGTTGAAACTTTATTCGAAAGATTTAAGAAAAATGACTCACGGACCTATATGTAATAAAAGGACCTGAAAGTAATGCCAGAAGGACCTAAATGAATGAAAAACAATGTTTCTATATTTTATTCAAATAAAATGTTTTAAATTGTTTTTTAAAATGAAAAAAGAAACGACGATCGCCGACGACGAAGCTCGCCGTCGAGGACCGCCGGAGGGGGTAAAGAAGGCCTTCCCATGGTCTGATCTTAGATCAGGCTTCATGGGAGGCAAGAAGAAGGAAAGAGAGGAGGATCCAATGTAGTGGATCGAAACCTCGACGGCTGGGTCAACCTTCTCACCTTGCTCGCTGTCGAGGCTGCTTCGGCAACTTACGGCGTTGCAATCGGTGGTCCAGAGGGCTTTGGGGCATCGGGAGGAACCCCCTCCCATCTCCTTGCGCTGAATGGAGTGGCTGGGGGGCTTTGTCAATCGTCAGCGAGCTCGGTTGTTGCGGCGCTCCAGCAGCAGTGGCGTGATTTTGGGGGCTCCGGAGTGAGCGCGGGAGGTGGTGGAGTGATCCTGGAGGCACGGAGTAGCGTGGAGCAGTGGGAAGTGTGCGGTCCACCTCTGGGGTGGTCGTCTTCTCCGGCGATGGTGTGATTGGAGTAGTTTACCGACGATCTCGTGCGGAGCTGTCCGGAGCAGTGGAGCGGCGATCCAAGGAGTGCAGAAGCTCGAGGATGACTAAAGGAGGAGAGAGGGCTCGGGGGTGTAAGAGACTCTCTGGATTGCCCCCCCACCTCTGTCGTCGGAGAGCGGCGACGATGGGGTACGGCAGAGCTCCGCTGGCCAAGGGATCACCCTAGATCCCTTGGAAATGCTCCAGGAAGAGAGGAAGACCTAGAGGACTAAAAATTTAATAACTAGGAGGGATCAAAGGGTGTACCTCGCTGGAGAAGCCTCGCCAGAGCTCTAGAAGCTGCTGTCGATCCTCTCTACGATGGCTCTGGCACTCTGCTCCTCTTTTCCTTGCTCTCAGCTTTGCTCTCTCGTGCGGTGAAGGCCTCTCAGTCGCTGCCTCTATCTCTCCTTTTATAGGTGAACCCAACAAACCAACTCGGCAGGGCACCCGACACATAACAGAAACAAAACAAACTCCTAACCGAAGTTGAAACAGCCCAGCAGACAGCAAACGACTGTCCCACTCGTGCTCCCTTCTGTCCCCTTTACTACCGACAAGGATCGACGATGATCAAAGCTCCTCCAGCGATGGTTGATCCAGTGGCTAAGCTGCCTTGGAAGTTGCTGGCTCAGTGGGGTGCCGGCTAGGTTGAAACAGGCTCGTGGGATCTGGGTGAAGTCAAGGAAGAAGGCTGAAATCGTGTGGAATTGAGGGGCGGAAGATGGATTCAGTTGGGTGAAATATTTGCATGTTTTGGTAAGTAAACATTGATAAATGAAGATGGGGGAGAAAAATAAGAGAAATAGGTTTGATTTTGGTGAAAAAAAGTCAAATAGGAGAAAATGGGGTGTTTGGTTGGAAAGGAAAGAGAAGTAAGTGGGTTGAGCTATTGTGGGCCTTCATGGGCTCAATTGGGCTCAATGGGCCTATGTAGGCCTTGTGGGCCCCCATGGGCCCAAATGGGCTAAATGAACCTTTAATGGATTAAATGGGCCCAAGAAAGGCTAAATGGGCCTAAACAAGTTTTGTGGGCCCAAGTAAGCTCAATTAAGGTTTAATGGGCTATGTGGGCCTTCATGGGCCCAAGTGGGCTTCCATGAAGTAAATGGGTTTAATGAATGTTAGAGCTCAGCCACCACATCTCTGTCTTGCAAAATTGGGAAAATTGGGGTGTCTACAGATGCCCCTCCTTGAGCGAGGTCGGAGGTCGAGTAGAACAGAGACCGATGCTGAGGGTTGACAAAGACACCCCACGCGAAACCACAAGCAAGAGTTATCCACTGGCAATCAGCCACTAGCTAGAATACATACCAGAGGTCTTGCTGCCACAACCAAAGCTAAACAAAGGAACAAACACAAAAGACTAAGAATTGACAAGCTGACGACCAATCAACTCCTAAGAGACATGATTGGTTATCGCACTTGTCGAGAAAAGCGCCGGCAAGACTCACGGTGCTTGCCAACCGAGAAATGACTGATCACGGAAGTCATCCGGGTAATTCGGGCTACCAGCCCAGAAGTAGGGAAGAAACAAAGTTGCTTTGATACCGTCCATTCGGAGGAGCACTCAAAACAACAGAGGGACACAGAGGTTTGTCCAGACGAACAACACTAGGGACGAGAACATCCGGACTACACCCAATAGTCCAAACAGGAGAAAAGGGGAGGCCTGGATTCCATCCGTCCGGATAGGACCCAAAGGCGGGAGAGAGTGCTTTGATTCCATCTATCAGGATAGGACCACACAAGCGAGGAAAATGCCTTAATCCCATCCGTCCGGATAGGACCACAAAGGCCAGGAAAATGCCTCTATCCCATCCATCTGGATAGGACCCGATCCCATCCGTCCGGATAGGACCGCAAAGGCCAGGAAAATGCCTCTATCCCATCCATCTAGATAGGACCCGATCCCATTCGTCCGGATAGGACCGCAAAGGCCAGGAAAATGCCTTAATCCCATTCGTCTAGATAGGACCCTGTGACCATGCTTGACCTGGAGGGAGGGGTGGAGAGGAGATCACAGCCATGCCATGATGGCGAAGGCGCAAGGATAGGATAGAAGAAAAGGAAAAGAAAATGGAGTCGCCACCTAGTCTTTTAAGGGAAAGATGAGGAAAACCACAAAAGGATGAATGCTTGGGATGCAAATGAGAAGGCTGGATGTCTGCTAACCAGAGGATGGGTAAGGATTCCTGTTACGCACGAGGAAGGTATTAGGCACCCTCGTACACCCGAGAAACTCGATCTTTCTAGTCCAAATGCTTGCGAAGGGTTTGATGAATGTTTGCTAAACCTAGGCCATGCTTTAATCATGCTAATATGAATGCCATGGCAAGACTAAATGCAAAAATCGGGATGCATGCTCAAAAATTGGCATAGGGGCAATTTGGTCATTTTCCCTGGCCAGTGCTTGCATGGGAGTGATGCATGGACTAAGTTATGTCAAAATGAATGCTAAATGTCTGGATAATGCCATTTGGAAGAAACCAGAGAAGAAAAATCACCAAAAGGAAGTAAATGCAATAAATGACAAACATAGGGGTTAAAACGCAAAATTCGCGATAAGAACGAGAAAATAGATGAAAAACAGGTTCATGATCCTTATTCTGACATGAAAATGACGGGTCCAGTATTAATGTGGCACAAGGGTGCAAAAATTGTACTTGAATAATATCCTGAAAATTCAGGGACTAAAGTGCAAAATTTACAAGAGTGCAAATGCAGCCAAAATACAGGGCAAAAGGTCAAATCTCATTGAAAACATGGTTTGCAAGTGAATTATGTGATTAAATGCAAAACAAGGGTGGAAAATAGCCCAAAACAAGATGGAAAACAATTAACAACCGTAAATGAGGAATTTAGAAATAATCTAAGGGTCAAAAATGTAAATTTTATGTTCAAAAATGCTTTACTGTGAATTCAGGGGGCTTTTCTACAAACTTCTAGGATCTGATTGTGACAAGAACTGAGCTTTTATGTTGGTCAGAGTAATTATGAAGTTTCTTGTGGTCTAAAATGCAAGATTCACAGTGAAAACTCATTTTTTAAAACTTCTGGGGGTTAAATGACAATTTTCAAGACCTAACTATAAAGAAAACTCAATTTACATGAAGGACAATGTGATTTTTAAAGAATCCAGGGTTCAGATTGCAAATTTCCCAAAGAAAAGACATTTCAGAAAACTTCAATGGCCTAAATGCAAATTTTCAGGATTTAAATGTGATGAAAACTCAATTTTATGGATCATTAGTGCAATTTTTAGAATGTTCAGGGTTCAGAATGTAAAGTTCACTGAGAAAAATCATTTCAGAAACATTCAGGGACCTAAATGTAACTTTCCAGGACTTAAATGTGAAAAAACTCTGCTCTAGGGACCCAGATGTCATCAAAACTTGCATTCATGCGTAAATAAATAAAAGATGAATTATGCAGGGGGTTCTATGAAAATTTCTCAGAGAAAAAAAAGAATAAAAAAACTATTTTAAAACTGTAAGGGCTAAAAAGCAAATGTCTGGACCCATATGCAATAAAAAGGACCTAAATGTAATAAATAAAGGACTAAATTGAAAAAATTAAAAACTAATGCGAATGGGCCATAAATGACCCATTCGAAGATTGCCGAAGATCGCCAGCGCTCTACTGCCGGCGATCTTTTCCGACGAACTTCAAGGGGCTTCTCCGAGGCTCGGAAGGCTGCGGGAAGAGGAGGGGACCATCGCGGCTAGACCTGTCAATTCTTGACACGACACGATTACACGAAACGACACGACACGACAAGATAACATGATAAAATTTAGTTATAAATTTTTTTAATTATTTTGAAATATTTATGTGATTTATGGTTAATAAACATAAATTTATTGTGACACGATTAGACACGATTATTACCTGATTTAACACGATTGGAACTGATTGAATCCAGTTAATACATGTTTAACATTAATAATAGATTATTAAGCATATTATTACTAAATTGAATACAAATATATTTTATATATGTTTAAAATTATTGTATTATTAGTAATCAAGTATAATTTTTCAACAATACAAGAAATATTAGTAAAAAAATGGTAGACACGATAACACGATAAGTCTGACATGATAAGTACACGACACGACCCAATTGACAGGTCTAATCGCGGCGGCACGACAGAGCTCCAGGGAGCATCGGCGAGGCTTGGGGTGGTCTGGATCGTTCCCCCCACCTCGCGCTCCGGCAAGGGGGACTGCGGCGGTGGCTGTGACGTCGCGGGGCGTCGGGGCGACGGCGGAGTGGCGCGAAGAGGCTCGGCGATGCTCGGGACGACGTGGGGAGCCCTCCTGGATGTTCGGAGTGGAGCAGGGAGTGTCGGAGAGCTGGAGCGACGATGGCGGCGGCGGCGGCGGCGGCGGCGGTGTGGGCGGTCTGGCAGGCAGTGGCACGGCTCAGCGAGGCTCCGGGACGATGTGGGGAATCTTCATGTATGGTCGGCGTGGAGCGACGCAGAGTCGTGCGTGCGAGGGGACGCTCGATGGTGTGCGGCGGCGACTGCAGGAGCGGCGACGGCACGGTGGTGCGAGCGGTTTGGCAGGCAGTGGCGCGACTCGACGAGACTCCGGGAGGCGACGACAAGTCTTCCTGGATCGTTGGTGCGGAGCGACGCGGACTCGTGTGCTTGGGGGGATGCTTGACGGCGTGCGGTGGCGACTGCGGGAGCAGCGACGGTACAGCGACGCGGGCGGTCTACTGGGCTTCTCTGCGAAAGGGGATACCCCGGGAGGAGGAAGAGGAGGAGAGCGAGAAGTGGCCTGGAAGGCCTCTCCTCGAGCCTGAGGCCAGGGGCCTCATCGGTGTGGTGAACCCACCACTGGCGACGGGACTGCGCCGGCCAAGGAAGGGGGGAACCCCCTGTCGTGGCCCAAACGGGAAGCCTAATGCTTCCTCAGACCTACTGTAGAGGGAAAAGAAGAGGGTAAAGGGAGTTACCTGACACGGGATGTCTCCTCCGTCGTGATGAGTCGACAGCGGCGTGCTCCGGCGATGCTCGGTTGGGGATTCTGGGATGCAAAAACGGGGTGTCGCTAGTGGCTGTGGCCTCGTGGGGTGCGAGGAGGGGAAGCTCTTGCTGGTGGCTCGTAGGTCAGAAAGTTCGTCTTCCCCTCTGTCGGCGGTAGGGGGTGTTTTTGAGCTCCGGCGAGAGCTCCCTCCACCGTCGATCCTCTTCCAGGTCACCACTGCCGACCGATCTCACGCACTCCCGCGGGGGCAAGTTCGAAGATCGCGGCGTCACGGATTGGGTGCCAGAGATGGCAGGATTGGATGCCGGAGATGGCACCAGGGATGGCGTCGGAGATGACGGGTCTCTGGCGGTGAGCTCACCGGAATTATTTTTTGCATTTTGTATATTTTTAAATTACATTCTTAAATGAAATAGTGTTGGGTTTGGTTTTGTGATTTTTATTTGGATTTTTGTTTTGATTTTATTTGAGGGAATTTGTTGGACTTTTTAGGGTTTTAATTTTAAGATTTTTATGGGATTTCATGGGTTTAATTTAATTTCTTAATTTTGCGATTTAAGGTTTAATTAAGGTTTTAATTGGTTTATATTTGATTTTTTATGAATTTTTTAATTATTTCTTAGAATTTTTGTTTTAAGCTTTTAATTTGGGTTTTGAATTTTATTTTAGACTTTTTGTTTATGTTTTCATGATTTTAATTAAGTTTGTGATTAAGGTTTGATTAGCTGATTTTAATTAATTATTTTGGGAATTTTTAGGGATTTTATTTTTAAGTTTTAATCAGAATTTTGTGAGTTAAACGTGATTATTAATTTTGGGATTTAAGGTTTTATTTAATTAATTTGAAATTAGGGTTTTGAGTTTTAATTAAGGTTTATTTAGAGATTTTGAGTTAATTAGGATTTATTTATGGATTTTTGGATTAATTAGGGTTTATT
>JAMKQA010032113.1:0-11726 GCA_024699735.1 Posidonia australis
CTTGGTGCGCCACCTTGGTGCGCCACCTCGGTGCGCCAGCCCTGCTCACAAATGTCTGATTTGGGGCTCTGGCTAGTGGGTTTGGGGCTCGGTTCAAGGGCTGATCGCATCCAAAGCAACATAGGGACACTCATTCCTGGGTCACCTCAAAATCGGGGTGTCTACACCAGCTCAAAGCGATCGACACGGTATAGTACATCAAAAGGCTTGGGGTCAAAATGAACGGTTAGGGTTGTTATGGTGTAGTGGGAAGTGGTTAGGGTTTTAGATTAGGATTTAAGGTTAGGTTTAGGGTTTAGGGTTAGGTTTAGGGTTAAGTTTAGGGTTTAGGGTTAGGTTTAGAGTTTTAGGCTAGGGTTTCCTAAACCTATGATTTTAGACTAAGGTTAGGCTAGCCTAGGGTTTTGGATTTTGGCTAGGTCTAGGGCTTTAGACTAGGTCTAGGGTCCCATTGCAAGCCTATGGGGTGTCTACAATATCATGTCCACATCACAATGCACATGCCATATTCTATGCCTTTTGCAATGTTGTTTGTTTTCTTTATCACAATGCTTTTCACAACACAAACACATGTTATGTCCATGCCTTTTGTCTGATGCTTGTCTTGTCATGATCTGTATGTTTTCTCTTTCTTTTTCATTTTTTTTATTATTTAGGCAAAATTAGAGAATTTTTTGCCTCCCATTGTTTTAATTTAAAAATCTAACATGTAAAATTAATACATAAGGGCAACTAGAGACAATAATGCACTTTTTCCCTCAATGTTTAATAAATGGATAAGTAAAAATCACCAAGCATATTCGCATGATTGAATCATATAAGTACAAACAATCTCTCTTCTCTGAGTCCACCTATAGTTTGCAAAGGCCAGTTTCGATTTTCTTGTCCTATTGCTTTGGCGTAAGATTTGATGCTGAGTTGTTCCCCCTTGTCTAGGGTCGTGTCGGTAATAATAGAGGGTACAACCTATGCTTTGGCAGCGTCGAGGCTCTCAATACACCACTGTTCCACAACTTTGGAATAGGACAAAACCCTACATTTTGCCTTGAGTCGAAGACCCATTCACCCCAAGAGCATCTAAAGTAGACAGCCTCTTAGGAAACACTTAGATGGTGAGAGAGTACATGCTAGTTGCATCCATGTGCATGTGTGCCATTCATACCACTTAATAAACATTTCATTGCTTATCCTTAGGTTTTGATACCTGCTCTTGTCTTTTTCTAACCAATAGGTTCGTGCACCAGTCCTTTGACCAAAACTCAAGCGCTCCCCTTCTGTTCCCTTGTGTGACACCTGTTCTCAACTTCCCTCCCGAGCTTTTGTTGCTTTCGACGATAGCTCGACGTAGGATCCGCTTTTCTTTCAGCTACCATAGCCCTATTCACACTCACTCACGTTCCGCCATGGCCCAGTGCGTCAGCGAGGCTCTTTCCGCTATCACCTTTGAGGGCATCGCCACTTCGGCCCCCTCATCCCTTTTCCTGACTTCTTCAGTTGCCTCTTCGCCCCATGTCAGCGTCATCTAGGCTCATGGGGCATCCTCCCCTTTTTTGTCGAGACACTGACAGACCCTGTCCGGTCAAGAGTCTGTCACTGAGTCCATTGCAGTGACCGCCACTTGAGCTCCGCAGTTGCCAGTGTCTCTCCTTCTGCAAGGCCCATCTGTTCTGACCGCCCAGCCGGCTATGGTAGCCTCCTTGTTAGGTACCGCCCCTTCTAGACAGTCTACTTCCCTCTTACCTTTTGTTGTGTCAGCACCGCTGACAATCCAGTCCCTCGGTACTGCTACCGATGGGATTCCAACCGTGCAAGCCCAATACTTCTTAGCCCTTGCCCAGAAGCTGCAGGGCATGACACTCTCCCTGGACTCCTCACTACTCCCAACTTCTCCACACCCTAAGATCTTGCCGCCCTCGGCTTTAGTGCTCCACTCTACACCCACTGCACCTCCCCGGCCATCGCCCCAGCTCCTCGCTAGTCAGGCAATGGGGGTGTCGACCCTACATCCTTCATCTCATTCTTTACAGCATGCATCTCCAGCACCTAGTGGCCAGCCTCTTGGCTTGGTAGGGGCGCACCACTCTCCTGCTCCACTGCCTAGACTCTCACCAAGACAGCAGCTGTCGCCCACGAACCCTACACCACTTACTGCACAGCATACTGCCTACCTTCCGCCACTACATCAGACACAAGTTCCCCTATGCATATCACACCCCACCACGCACCACGGGTATACCGGCCATCATGCCATGACAGTAGGTGGTATGATGGTGAATCCGGAGGAGCACCTAGTTGCGACCCACACAGCATACGCGATACCCACCCAAGTTGCACCAATCTCAATAGAAACAACCCCAGTTGCCCTCCATTCCAGGATGGATGATTTGGAAAGAGCACTTCGACAAATGCAGGACGAAGACCGTTAGTCTTTTCGGTTCCGTGACCTCCACTATTTCCTAGAGGCAACTCTCCCACCGAATTTCCAAGTCTTGGATGTTGAAAAATACAATGGAAAAGGATGCCTTATCTTCCATCTGTGGGCATACTGTGGAGACTTCACTCAACTTCAGCCTAATGAAAGGCTGTTGATCCGCTTGTTCTAAAAGAGTCTCTCTTGTCTTGCCTTGAAGTAGTTCACTTCTTTGGACATGGCAACCATTCAGACTTAAAACAACCTAGCCCAAGCGTTCCTGGAATAGTATTCCTTCAACCTCGACCTAATCCCCAATAGAGAGGACTTGGCTTCCACCAAACAGAAGCCCTTCGAGCCGTTTGGAGAGTACGTCGACTGCTGGCATGCCCTAGCCTCGTAGGTCAAGGATAGGCCCTCTGATGAGGAGTCTATCGAAATGATCATTCGTTGGGCATAGTCTGCCATGGGAGCTCTGCTTAGCATTCAGCCTATCACCACTTTCTCCTCCCTGATTAAAGCTAGCGTCTACGTGGAAAGCTCGCTATGAAGTGGCAGTTTCCCTACACTCACCGCGTTTGCCAAGCATGCAACCACCCCCAACCACAGCACCGACACCAGCAACAACAACAACAATGGCTCTAGCTCCAGCTATCCGAAGAGGAGGGTCCCCCAAAGAGTGTTGTTGCGTACGTTGGGTCCCTTGCTGTGCTTGTAAATGCAATGGGCCCACTGGCTCAAACTCAAATAGTATATGCTCCAACACGTAGGACTCCCCACACACATCACATCACAGCCACCGTCAAGCCAGTGTATCCCATAGCAACGGCAAGGCAAGGACAGCACCCCCCACAGGGGAGGCCACGACGGTTCGACCGGGAATTCACCCCACTGGTCGAGCCATTGAGCGCCATCCTTCCGAAGGTGCAGTCACTCCTCCAGTACTCGGATGTTCGCCCACCGCCGAATCCCTTACCGGTGTAGTATAAAGCGAACTTTTACTGTAGTTACCATCGAGCCCCGGGGCACTCGACGGACAACTGTTTCACTCTCCAGAACGCCATACAGGACCTCATTGACCGCATGGTCATTATCGTCAACACCTAGAATGCAGGGCTTGCACCTGCCCAAGCACCAGCACAAGCACCAGCACCAGCACCAGCACAGCCACACCCCAACATAGTCAATCAGCCTCTCCCTCAACTCACTAATCCAGGAGCACCCGGGACCTCAAGGGTTCACTGCCTCTTTCCTGCCAGGTCCGGCACTTCCTAGTTGGACCCATCTTATCTTATCCACCTTGCCTCTGAACCGTTCTCGTCTCAACAATATCTTTCATTTCTCTCCGGTTCAGAACTCTACGTCGGCATGATTTACCTGGCAACTAGGATAGAGCGTGCGGTCACTTTGCCTACCATGCAATCGCCCCTAGGTCAGCCCACTTGCCTTGAAGCTAGACCTCAGCCAGCTCCTGCCCAGCCCATCCAGTTAGCAACCTACCCCACCATGCCTTCCACCAACCAGCCAGTGGCCCAGCTAGAGTTGGCGGCCTGTACACCCTTGGTTATCAATTTAACTAAGGATACTCATCAAGTATTGTACGACTATGCCACAGAAATGTGTGCAGAAATCGAAGCCAAAGTCCCTTCTCCAGGTCTGTCGCCGGAGTCGTGACGCCAGTGAAGGAGGTGGGAGGAGGCCTCCGACCATTGGTTGTTAGTTCAAAGCCACTGGATCTATCCCCTTTTCTTCCCTCTTGCTCACAGGGTGCTTGGATGCCAGATCAGCATCGAGGGAGCTTAGGATTGCATCCCAGTCGCCATCGTCAGCGACCGTCGGGCTTTCTTTTAAAAGCTTCTTTTAAAAAAAACTTTATTTCTTTTCTTTTGTTTGTGTTTAGATCCTTTTATTTTGCATTTAGGTCCCTGCATTAGTTTTTAATCATGTTAATAATATTTTGTTTTGTAAATTGAAGGGTGATCCTTGTAAACTTCTTTTAATATTTCTCAAGCTTTAAATTTTGACATAAAACCCTCTGATTTAGTTTTCATTCATTTTAAGTCCATAATTTGCACATAAAACCCTAAACTTCATTAAAATTGTTCTGAATGCATGATTTTCTGGTACAATTGCAAACCTAACCCTGTAGATTCAAATTTTTACTCAAATGTGCACAGAATTTCATTTTAAACCCTAAACTTCACTAAATTTACACTGAATGCTTGTTTTTTATGGCATATTTGCAAACCAGTCCTTGGAAATTCATGTTTTCATCCATGAGTCCACTATTTTGCACATTTAACCCTAAATTTTTTAAAAATTACACTAAGCACATGTTTTGCTAGCAAAATTGCAGATTGGACCCTAGGAATCCTAATTTTACCAGAAATGCACAGTTTTGCATATTTAACCCCCAACTTCCTTAAAATTGCATGAGTTGTATTTTCTTTAACATTTTTGCTGATTTAGCCCTAGAATCTCAGCCTTTGCTCAGAACATGTAATTTTTTGCACAAAGACTCCTGATGACAATTTATAAGTTTCACCCATGCTTTCATGTTACATATTTTGTTACCCTTTTTCATTCTTTTTTTCTTGCATCATGCATGCATTTCAAACTTGATTTTCTCATTATTTTCTGGATTTCTTCTGATTTTCATGATTTTCTGTTTTGATTTGGATTTTCATCGCCCGAAGGCGTACATTAATAAGCTTGACACTGCCGACATTGACCCAAATGAGGATTGTTTTTCTCTCATTTAATTTTCTCGGATTTCCTAAGTTTCTGCTGTTTTGCGTGACACTTTTCAAATATTTATAATTTTCACAATTTTCCTCATCACCCAAGAGCGTACAGTAAAGCAACATTTTCAATTTCTACATTGTCCCTCAGATTATTTTCTTTATCATTTTTCTTTTTTATTCATTTCTTGTCTTTGATTTGGCATGTTTTTGCATTCATCTTAGACATGTGCATTCAGAGTAGACAAGCATACGCACAATGGATCATTAGCAAGCAGGAAACCTAGAAAGACGGATTTCTTCGGACATATGGGGGTGCCTAACACCTTTCCCATGCATAACAAGAATACTTACCCTTTCTCTACCCTGTAATGGCCAAGTGTTGCATCCATTAGGCACGGAGCACACACACATTCATTTGCATCATTTTTCTTGCATTCATATGCATCTTGGTTTTCCTCATCATTCCATTAAAAGACTAAGTGGCGACTCCTTTTCTTTATCCTTTTCTTATCTTTCTTTGGTTTCCGAGTCTCATCTCCCTCTTCGGATTCAACAACTTTGTCGTGATCATATCGGGACTCCTCGTGTGTTTCCACGCACCTTGGAGTCGTGCAAGGTTCCACCAGCATGGTCACAACGACCAATCAACTCCTAAAGGACATGACTGGTTATCACACTTGTCGAAAAAAACGTCGGACTAGACTCACGGTGCTTGCCGACCGAAAAGTGATTGGTTACGGAGGTCATCCTAATAGTTCAGGCTACCAGCCCAAAAGGAGGGAAGGAACAAGGTGAGTGGGGAATCCATCAAGCACCACAAGTATTGCCCTAGTAGTCCGGTATACCAGCTCGAAAAAAGGAAGCATGGCCAGACGAAAATGACTTGCCAGTAGGAAACGACAATTAACAAAAATCATCCGAGTAGTTTGGGATACTAGCCCGAAAGAGAGGCATACTAGATCCTGCTTGTATGGACAGGGATCTAGGAGAAAGATACGACAAGATAAAGGGAAAAAGAACAGAACCGAGTAGCTATCGATGTACAGACAGAGGCTGAGAACTACCAAGAGTGAACCAAGTCAATGCCGTTGTACAGGCAACGACTAGGAATCGACAATAGTGAATCGAGTCGTTGTCGTTGTAGAAGCAACAATTGGGAACCACCAAGAGTGAATCGAGTTGCTGCCCGTGTACAGGCAACGTATGGGAACAGCCAAGAGTGAACCAAGTCACTACCGGTGTACAGGCAGCGACTAGGGGCAGCCAAGAGTGAACTGAGTCGCTGTAAGTGTACATACAGCGATTGGAAACCGCCAAGAGTGAACCGAGTCATTGCCAGTGTACAAGCAACGGCTGGGAACTGCCAAAAATGAACCAAGTCACTGTCGGAGTACTGGCAACGACTGGGAACTGCCAAGAGTGAACCAAGTTGCTGCTGGTGTACAGGCAACGACTATGAACCGCCAAGAGTGAACTGAGTCGCTGTTGTGTATAAACAGTGGCTGGGAACTGCCAAGAGTGAACCGAGTCGTCGCTAGTGTACAAGAAAAAATTTGGGAACCACCAAGAGTGAATCGAGTCGCTGCTTATGTACCAGTAGTGGCTGGGAACCGTCAAGAGTGAACCGAATCGCTGCTAATGTACAGACAGCGGCTAGGAACCACCAAGAGTGAACCGAGTCGCTGTCGGTATACAGGCAATGGCTGGGAACCGTCAAGAGTGAACCGAATCACTGTCAGTGTACAGGCAACGGCTGGAAACCGCCAAGAGTGAATCGAGTCGCTGCCAGTGTACTGGTAGCGACTGGGAACCGCCAAGAGTGAACCGAGTCGCTGCTGGTGTACTAGCAAGGACTGGGAACCGCCAAGAATGAACTGAGTCGCTGTCGGTGTAAAGCTAATGGTTAGGAACTGCCAAGAGTGAACCGAGTCGCTATAGGTGTACAGGCAACGGTTGGGAACCGCCAAGAGATAGAACCAAGCCACTGTCGATATACAGACAGAACGACTTGAAGCGGACAGGAAAAGTGTCTTTGAATTCCATCCTCTCAAACGAAAATCGTGGAGATGAGGACTTCGTCCAATCAGAGTGAAGTCGAGGAAGAGTATAATCCAAACTTTAACTAAAGGAATCTAGACTCGTCCGTCCAAGACAAGCCAAACACATGGGATATGCGGGACCTGTCAACTGAGATAAAGTCGATGACAGACTCCCAGGTAGGATAATAACAAAGAAGGATGGAGATACCAAAAGGTTGCTGACATGTCCCTGGCATCAAGGAATGACAATAAAACTATGAAGGATGTAGAGGACAAATTGAGGGATATCCAAACAAAGTCAACATCCCTGATATCGAGATGAATTGCCACAACAATGCCAGAATACAAGAACGTAAGGGTCTTAACCAATTGTTTAGCCAAAAGGGTTTGCCAAGTAGATCTTATTCACAAGTACTAGTGCATCCTGGATCATTGCTGCTATGTGGGATATCAATTGAGAAATATGGGGATTAGTTGTCTATACCCAATGCCACCATGAATTCAAAGTGTTTGTGACATGTCAACGATGCTCCGGATCTAATGCTTGACTCGCTGCAGGGTCTTGTTGTAGTTGTCGCTTCATAGGAATCATTATGTAATGATTGTCACTTCTCGAAAAAAATGTGCGCTTAATATTTTGCACTAAGCATTCTCAAAACAATCCTCCTTTCCATAAAGCGGCTTACAAGCCCTTGGTCAAAGACTCTGGTTTGTTGTTTTATCAAGTGCCTATTATGAATCTTTTGACCAAAGAGCAACAAACATGCCATTGATATCGAATTGGCTGGACATCACTCGAGAGTATGGAATCTTGAAAGCCAGACTGTAACTATAAATGTCTCTTGAACAACTGGAGTAATTGAGACTGTCACTGGTCGAAGCAAGTGAAACATTCACCTTGTGGTTGGAAGACAAAAGGAATTGTGATAACTTGATAAAGGCCTTTGATTGGAATTGTAGCGTACCTCTGACTAGTATGTCTAGGCTATGTTCTACTTTACTATGGTGTTTTAACAGTTCTGTACTTGACCGTACTAACGTAGGGCATTCTCCTGATTGTATTTACAAAATTCTGGATTGCTACATGTAGATCACAGTCATGCTACTGTAGACACCCCAATTTTTCGATTTTGCAGGATGAAGATGTGGCGGCTAAGCTCTAACACTCATTAGGCCCATTTAATTCATGGAAGCCCACTTGGGCCCATGAAGGCCCACATAGGCCCATTAAACCCTAATTGAGCTTACTTGGGCCCACAAGACTTGTTTAGGCCCATTTAGCCTTTCTTGGGCCCATTCAATTCATTAAAGGTTCATTTAGCCCATTTGGGCCCAATTAGCCCCATTTGGGCCCATGGGGTCCCACATAGGCCCATTAAGCCCAATTGAGTCCACCTTGGCCCCAAAGCCCTTGAAAGCCCACGACAAACAATTCAGCCCATTTCTTTTCTCCTCATTTCATTCTTACCCAACATTCATTTCTTCTTCTCTAATTTCATAATATTTTCTTCTTCAATTCACTGTTTTTACCAAAGTCACCTACACCCATTTTACTGATTTCTTTCAACCATGGAATTCACTCCTCCCCACGGATATCACACAAGCTGAGTTCACACCTCCTTGCTGAGCCCATCATCCAGCCCGAGCCCCGTTGATCCAGCTCAAGCCAGAGCAGCCAGTTGTCGAATGGGTCGCTGGAGAAGCTCAGATCACCGTTCATCTTGTCGGCGAGCAAGGGACAAGGTGGAACGCAAGGGGGGACAGTCGTTAGAGTTTGTTGGGCTGTTTTGGGACCAGCTAGTGGGTCTGGTGGTTGGTTGTGGTTTTTGTTACGTGGAGGTGCCTCCTGTTGGAATGGGTCATCCTATTTCTACTCGCCTAAAAAAGGGGAGGTAGAGGCAGTGAATTAAACACGGGACTACACGAGAGAAAGCTGAGAGCAAGGGAGAGAGGAGTAGAGTGCCAGAGCCATCGCAAAGAGGAGCGACAGCCATTTCCAGAGCTCTGGCGAGATGTAGAGTTTCTCCAAGTCAGGTTAGCTTCTTCTGATCCCTCCTGGTCTTTAATTTTGGTCCTCTAGGGTCTCCTTCTCTTCTTGGGGCGTTTCCAAGGGATCCAGAGTGATCCCATGGCCAGTGGAGCTCCACCGTGCCCCGCCGTCACCGCTCTCCGGCAACAGAGGTGGGGGGGCAATCCAGAGAGTCTCCTAGACCCCCGAGCCCTCCCTCCTCCTCCTCTAGTCTCCTTTAAGCCTCTCCACCTTTTGGATCGCCGTTCCAACCCCTCCTGCAGCCTGCGCGTCGATCGCCGGAGTCTCGAGCCAGAATTGTCGTCGCCGAAGAAGACGACTCCTCCAGAGGAGGAGCACGTGCTTCCCGCTGCTCCGCACACCTTCGATCATCCAGCAACACTCTGCGACCTCCCTCGAGCACAACGTACCCCTTGGAAGCACGCCACAAGCCATCGATCGCTGCAGCAACTTCGCTCGCTGGGGAAGAGCACGCCGGCGACAGGGGAGCTCATCTAGTGCACGATCGACCTCCGTGATGCCTCTCGATGGAAGGGACACGCTTCCCAGAGCTCCTCGCACCTTCCAAAAGTTCCAGATCGCAGTGTCGTCGCCCTGAACACTTCCAGCCACCTCTGCAACGTCACCGGAGTAACCCGACGGCAGGCGAAGTGGGGAGGTCGTTCCAGCCGCTGGATTGTCCATCAACTCCGTTAGATGTGCTCCTTTCCTCTTCTTCTTGCTTCCCGTGGGATCTGATCTAGCATCAGACCACGGGAAGGGCCTCATCTTCTTCCTTGATGGTCCTCGGCGGCAGAGTTCCGTCGCCGACGTCGTCGTCTTCTTTTTTTAAGTAAAAACATAAAAAAACATTTATTTTAATAAAATTCAAAAGTTTATTTTCTTCTGTCATTTAAGTCCTTCTAACGTTACTCTTAGGTCCTTTTATTACATATAGGTCTGTAACCATGCCGTCGAGGATGGCGAAAACAACAATGTGTATGCGCCAAAGTCGGCAAAGCCACGGCAAAAATAAATAAAATGCAAAATGCAGGAGTCGCCACCTAGTCTATTTAAATGGAAGACAAGGAAAACCATATAACATGAAAATCATGCAACAAAATAAAAGAAAAGTCTTCGTAAACCAGAAATACGGGTAAGGATCCCTATTACGTATGAGGAAGGTGTTAGGCACCCTCGTATGCCCTATTACGTACGAGGAAGGTGCTATGCCATGCTTTGGTGGTGTCTAATTATAGGTGCATGATGTGTAGGGGTGTCTCCTAATGCTCAGAAATATCGCTCGTATGCCTGGTCAAGTGTTGATGCAATAATATTGCATAATAAGATCAAAGATCTAATATCTTGAGCGATTTATCATCCTTGCATTACTATATGCTTAATGCAATCTAATATGCAGGAAAACTGCTGAAAACAAAGATGTGCCTTCCTAATGCATCAAAGAAGAAAACCAAGGAATAAAACCCAGAAGAAATCAGGTCGAGAAAGCAAGCAAAATGCATATAAAGCCTGTTGTGCTACTGTAAACAGACCACTGTGCCTGTTTGGTGCGCCAGTCTGGTGCACCACCTATGTGCATCTACGTGGGCCAGTAAAGTATGCTGAGGCAAAAACAGAAAGCCATGAGAAGCCAAAACATTAGAGGATGCACTCTGGAAAAGTATGCAGTTTAAATCATTCTGTAAGACTCAGAAAACATGCATTAAAAGTGCTAAAGATGCAAATGCAATGACCTTGTGCTCAAGGGCTAGTAGCCTCACACAAGGTCTCACTTATTTGAACTAGATGAAGAATGCACGATTCAGCCTGGCCACTGGATCATGGGGCAATGCACATGGTTCTCCACAAAGGAGTAAGGTGCAATCGGCCTACCAGATTCAGCCTGGAACTGAATAATAAAATGAGGAAAATAGATGGAAAACAATCTGATCAAAAGCTGAAAACATGCAGGTGATATCTTGGCACATCAGAGAATCAGTCATAAAAGAAACAAGCTCAAAACCCTGCGATAAAGCCATGCAAACAAAGATGCTAAATGCAAGTGCTTTGATCTCTTGCTAGTCAGGCGCGCCTGCTTGGTGCGCCAGAGTGATGCGCTGGTTGGGTGCGCCTGAGTGGTGCACCCCAGGGAGTCTGGATCAGACTGCAATCTGATCCAGAATCCACCCCAGCAGAGATATAGGGCGATTCATGCTAATGCAGATGGGTTCATGCCATTATTAAGTACTGAAAATATGATGTGGACGCATAGGATCAAGGATCATCATGTAAATAATGCATTTAGAAATAAAACAAGTTGATGGGTTCATGTATGAAAACATGCAAAATACCTAGGAACGAACATGATCTGGATATTGCCGATCAGAACATATGTAAATGACGATCATAAGCATGTTTCTACGTGCAAGAATATGTAAATGCATGGCAAAATGCTATGTGCAAGAAAATAATAAAAGGAGATAACTCATGTAGATTTCATACTAGAAACAAATGTATAGATTAGC
>JAMKQA010032115.1:0-11587 GCA_024699735.1 Posidonia australis
GTCTAATTTATTTTTATTTTTGATATATATTATTTTTATTTTATATATACTAAATAACTTAAAATATATAATTATATGAAAATATTGTTAATTGTTTGATTAATTATGTAATGTGTATATTGCTATATCCGTTTTTATATCCAACTTTATCTGTATCCGATCTCCTTTTATCCGTTCCGTATCCGCATCCGTATCCATTTTTTTAAAGATATGGATATGTAAATTTCCTATCTGTATGATATCTATATCTACATTTCGAAAATAAATACAAATATAGTAACACCCATATACATATCGTATCTAATCCATTTACACCCTAGGTGTGACTAGTTTTGGCTTCCCCATCAACATCACACAAGAAAATGGGGAGTAGGAGAACTCAAATAACCACATCATCCAGATAGGCATTGATGGGAATGGAGGGTGCAGTACTGGGTACATAACGTACTAAACAATACAGATGCAGGGTGGAACTTCTACTCTCTTTTACTCTACTTCTCTCTCTCTCTCTCTCTCGTGCTTTAGAAGTACATCAGTTTGTCATTGATTCAAAATGTTTTTGCAAAAGTTAGACGACATTGACCAGACAGAATTTATGGGATTTTTTACACGGTAAATATTTTGTAAATATCAACAACAATTCAGTAAGTTCGTTTGAAAAAAATAAAAATAAAAACAACAATTCGGTAAGTTCATGTATACCATAAATCTTCGTGAAAATTATCGTACATGTCACGGGGTTGGTTCTTAAGCTGGAAATAGCAGAATATTCAGTCAGATTCCCTAATTGCGTTAACTTTCAAATATATATTCATTTGTTATATCTAACTTATTTGCCTTTTCTGACGGCACGCATGTAAAATCCTCGTTTCAAAAACCATGGAATTGAGGTACCATCTACTAAACAATGTCAAGCACCCAAGATCCTAGCGTCTACCGATCGTATGGGTGAGGTATCTGAAAAAACCTAGGAGGACCTTTAAAATCCAGCATGCTACTTCTACTGAAGTATATGAACTAAACCCATAAAAACACTAAACCCCTGGTAGCTTAGTGTCTGTGAATAATGATCGACCAATCTCCTCGACATTTTCACTCTCTTGGATGGATCATCGTCACCATTGAGGAACTTCATGCAGATCACCTCCTTTTGTTTGTTGTTGGATACAGATCAGAGCTTCTTATTGTCTTCTTTTCTCTGTCGATTGATTAGCTCCTCTTCTTCTTCTTCTTCTTCTTCTTCTTAAAGCAAAATATAAAGGTTAGGGCTAGTGAAAATTATGTGGAATGGTGGAGGTAGCTGGAGCAAAGGTAGGCTAGACATTTTCAGAGGATGGGTTGATTATTAGCTTTGGTTTAACCACATATTTGACGATGATAACATATATGATAGTTTTTGCGTGGATGGATGGTATATATGAACTTATTGAATTGTTGATGCTGTTTGCAGAATATTTGCCATTTTTTGTATACAAGTAAAATTTAATGTATTCATATTGAATGCTTAGGTTGTTTTGTATCTTAATCTTTTATGAAAGTATTTACTATTATGGATAAATACTTCATTGAGCTCCAGGCTGTCCCAAGCATGACAATAAGCATATATGATTTACTCGATTGTGGATATTGTGCTAAAATCTTAACATGTCAGTTGTTCAAATTCAAAATTCTTCTAATTATTGTGCTCAAAATGTTTTTTTCATTCATTTCACCATATATGGTATTTGTTGTGTTTAACAAAAATTTGAAAGCTTAAGCATTTATTTTGAATTTTTGTGGGTCAATCCAATATTTCGACATATCGAATATCTTTTGAAATTAATCTAGGGAAGTTTATTTTCTCTTTTTCAACCAAAGTAGTAAGATGGTTTTTTTCATGTTATGTTAAAACTAGATATAAAATACTCAAATTAGTTTCTAGAAATATTGATTTCAAAGATGAAACGGACATCTTGATGTTAGTTGCAATCCAAAGATTTGAAATCCAAGGCATTTAGTTAAAGGTCCTAATCATATATAACTCTCAAAAAACAATAGGATTTTCTATTATCTAATGGATGTGTAATTTATTTGGGTTTTATTATTTCGATTTGCAAAATAGAGAAATTTTTGAAGAGAATAGTTTTACTTTGTGATCGAAATATATCTAACAAGTTAAAAGAAGAATTTTTGTGGACTTCTATTAATTTGCTTTGGTTTTATGGAGCTTGTTCAAAAGGTAAGTGTAGTCGAAATGTGAATGTTAATATGGATGAGTGAGAATACTTTAAGGGATAAGTCAAGAAATGAAGTCATTTGTGATAGAATGAAGATTGCATCAATTAAGAATAACATGTGAGATAATTGTTTTAGGTGGTTTGGACATGTATAGAGAAGACCATTAAGTGCAATTGTAAGAAAGGGAGAACTAAATAATATTGAGGGAGTTAGAAGAGATTAAGACCTAAATGATATCAAGGATTTAAACATGCGTTAAGTAATTAGAAAGTAGCACATTGTGGGTTCAAGGCATAGTTGTTGTTGTTGTTGCTTTACGTGTTTGCTCATCATACACATGGCACCAAAATACTACAAAAGTTACGTTTGAGCATAACTTTGGTAGCCTCTTCTTTCACCACTAAGGTTTGAATGCCATTGGCCGTAGAACTTTTTGAAAAAAAAAATCTCCTTATCAACTCCCTTATGTCGTATTTCTTTAAAATAGAATAAAAACCTAGACGTTAAGGTAGAAATAGAGGAGGCTATAATGGAAAAGAAAAAGCATGTGACCACTCGTGGTGGTTGGTAGATAACAAATGAATGTAGAATAAAATGAGAAAGCCTATAGTAGTAAGATTCGTGTTTAAAAATTTTGAGTACTAAATTGGTATTTTATGCAAATGTTGATGTAGTATAGTGTAATTTAATCCAATAATCAAACAAGATGCATTGAAAGTTCTCTCTTCCATCTAAACACATGGCTTGAATGCATTAAATTTGTGTATTTTCAAGAATAAATGTTGGAAATAATTAAACTAACATTGTAATGATAATTATGAATATAAATTCTATTAATATAGATATGGCAATTCTTTGAAAATCAAGAATAAATCATGATAACAAATACATGCATGAAGGTAAGTAACTTAAAAATAAAAATAAGAGTTGGCATAAAATATGGTTGGATTGTTCCATTAGGAATTAGTCTTAGTGAAGTATTCACCCAATTTGCCTGTGCACAGGGAATCATCCATAATAGGACAACCTTTATGGCTCCATGCTTGTTCTCTTCAAGCACCAATCATGCGCAAACAACAATGTACATGAAAACATTTGACAAGCCTCAACTACGTATATAGAATGCAATTGTCGAAATACAAGAGAATTCTTTAACTATTTGCATGGAATCTTCCCAACAAGTACAAGAAACAGTAGAGAAGGTCATTAATCTATAATTGATGTCTCAATATCCTCTTAATTATGCATCTAAAATTATTTCAAAGTATTATAAAAAAACTAAGTTAAAAGGATTTACGATGAATAATGATCAATACATTCAAAAAAAAAAACCTTTGAGCAAAACAAGGAGCCCATGTTTTCAAGAGAAAGAATCAAATCCACCTTGAAAACTATCATGTTTTTGAGTGTCCAATGGCCTGTGGTGAATTTTCTAAATAGGAAAATATATTTACTGATGCCTTATATGGTGTTGGCACATAAAATAGGCTTCATATAGACCGTTAGATTTAATCTATAATTAGGATGAAAAACAAGAAACAAAACACCTCTTCCCTTACCGTTCACCATTCTTCATCCTTCATCATAAATCTCGCTAATCCATGACCTACAGAGGAACACAAATGGTCGGTGATGAGATTGGTATAGGGAGGAGAGCACAATGTGAGGTGGTGAGTAATTGATGCGATAATAACCTAGAGGAAAAGGGAAATTGTTGATGTTGTCGGGATCCATATGAGGAAGAGGAGTCAATGATGAGAATGACATAGGGAGGAGACATCGACGACAAGATCGACGTGACTACCAAAGGTATCACGTAATAATGCTACTAGTCTCCGTCTTACCCTATCCCTTGACCTAAACTTCCCAGAATCAATGGCCAATAAAGCACCTACAAGGAATATGTCTCTTATCAGAACTGATCATATGTGGTTCACCTCATTTGTCATATCACGAGGTTGAAGCAATTGAGACCATGTGATGCATCACATGGCTACAATTAATTTTAAATTTATTCCAAACTAAAAATGTTTTGTTTAAAGGATGTTTATTTTAACATTGAGAGTATGGCATGTTAGTGATGTGATGCTACATCGCATCTTTTCTCATAGCTGTCACCATTGCTTTCTTTCTAACTTCTCTTCCTTCTACTTTTATGGAAAAACTTCTCTCCCTCCTCCCACAATGATAGTTTCCACTTGTTCTTCTTTATCCTTTTTTATGTATTGATGACTTAGTTTTGTTCTCTTTTGTTCGTTCTTCCAACTATGATGCAACTTTTGCACTACTCTTCCTCCTCCATTCTCCCTTCTTTAGATGGTTTGCAACTCTTATGGAAGTGGCAACATGCTCAAGGGATAACGACCAATGATTGTGTCAACGCTAGGATAGGTTGAGGCCTATGATAGAGTTGGGTGGCGGTACTATAAGAAAAACTCAAAATTGTGAGGACATATGTCCTAACAATGTCCTTGCTAGGTTCTTGTTGAAGGACTTTGCAAGGAAACATTGTCCTCGCAATAGAGGTTATCGCTAAATCGCATTTGCAAGGAAATGTCATTGCCATGTGTATGCTAAATATTTGACAAGGACTAAGGGAGGAAATATTTCCTTGCTATGTACTCACTACTTCCTCATTAAGTGCTCGTAATGTCCTTGTAGACACCTCAATTTTGAAGTCACTTGGCAGTAGGCTCCTCCAGATGATGCTCTGGTTGTGACCACCAAAATCCTAGCCTACACAAGCCTAATTAGGCCCACACTAGCCCACTCTGACCCAATTAAACTTGAAACCAAACAAATGAAATAAAATCCACTTGAAATCCATTTAAAAATCCTAATTATTAAATAAAAACCCTAAGTAAGTAAAATCCGTTTAAAACCCACTTAAAATCAAATAAAAAACCCTAATTAATCAAATAAAACCCTAATTAAGTCAAAATCCATTTAAAACCCACTTCAAATCAAATAAAAACCCTAATTAATCAAATAAAAACGCTAATTAAGTAAAATCCACTTAAAATCCAATAAAAACCCTAATTAATCAAATAAAACACTAATTAAGTAAGATCCATTTAAAATCCACTTAAAATCCAATAAAAACCCTAATTAATCAAATAAAAACCCTAATAAAGTAAAATCCAATTAAAATCCTAAATTGATCCAAAAACCTTAATTAAAACACAAAAACCCTAATTTAAAAACCTAAAAAGCAAAACCCTAAATCCATAAAAATTCCAAAAACAAAAAACCCAAAATAATTAAAACCTAATTTAAAACCAATTAATTAAACCTTAATCATGAATTTAACATAAATAAAAGCCCAAAACTAAACCCACAAAATCCAATTGAAAATCTAAAATTAAAACCCTAAAAAATCCTAAAAATCCCAAAATAAAAATCAAAAGAAAAAAGCCTAAATGAAAAATCAAAACCCTACGCCCAACACTATTTCATTCAAAAATGTAATTTAAAACTTTAGAAAAAGTCAAAAATAATTCCGACGACAACTCCGAAGAGCAATCCCGAGGAATCCGAAGCAGATCTCAGCCTCCGTGATCCTTGGCCAACTTCCTTCGACCCATGCGCGTGATCTCACGGCGCCTAGTGGTTGAGGAGGAGGATCGAGGGCTTTGGAAAGCCTCGTCGGAGTATAAAGCTCACCTTGCCGTCAAAGCTTCAGACCTTCAACAGGAGAGAGAGATTCACGAGCCTCCAACCTCTCCCCAGCAATCCAAAGTCCTCTCCTCCCTACACCCAAACGAGAAGGACATCTAGGCCATCTTTTCCACCCTATTCCACAGCCCAGAAGCCATCGCCGTCAGCCACCGGAGCATCGCCGGAACGTCGCCGCTGCCACGGAAGATCGCCGGAGAGGACATTTCACCCACCAGGTACCCCTCTTCTTCCTCTGTTCATTTTTGAGCATGCCCCTTAGGACCCTCTAGGCCCCTGGAAAGCGCCACGGCGGAGCAACGCTCCTCGTACGTCGACATCTCTGCTTTCGGTGGTGGGTTTACCACCACCGGCGAGGCTTTGAGCCTCCTGACCTAAGGTGAGGCTTCCATAAGCCTCTCTTCTCTCCTCCTCTGGTCTCCCTTCGCCCCAGAGAAGCCCCACCGTCGACGCTTGATCCACCACGCTGTCGCCGTAGTCCAGCCGCTTCCGCCATTCGCCGTCGAGGGTGCACCCGAGTGATCCAGATGCTCTCGCATCACGTCGTCGATCCGGAGACCTCCATCGCGCCACCACGAAGCCATCAGCGTCACTCCTCCACTGCCCAGACCACCGCAGCAAACCAACGACCCACCGCTGAGCTCGTTGACGGAGTCGGAGGTGGGAGGAACACTCCGAGCCTCCCTGAACCTCGCTGCTGCCTCCTGAAGTCCCGTCGTGCACCCCCGGAGCTTCTCCGACGTCTGCGGCATCAAGCCGTAGCCTCCAGGTGCGCCTTCGTGGGAATCACCGTCGCCGGAGAAGACGCTGGTAAGGGGAGGTCGATAGGAAGCTTCGATCGTTGGAAGCTCGATCACCACCATTGGATCCTCCCCACATCTTCTCCTCATGCTTTCCCCCACTCTGATCTCCGATCAGACGTCCGGAGAGGCTCTGATGAGTCTCCCTGGCCGTTGCCACCGGCGATCTTCGAATCGCCGGCGGTGACAGTTAAATCTTTTTTTAATTTTCATTTTAAAATCCTTTAACTTATTTAATTGTTACATTTCAATCCTTTTTTATTATATATGGGTCCAAACATTTGCATTTACTCCCAGAACTTTAAAAATGAATTTTCTTTGTGCATTTTGCATTCTGGACCTCAGGAAACATCATAATTGCACTGACTAATATAAAAGCCCAATTTTTATTACAATCAGACCCTGAAATTTTACATAAAAGTCCCTAGATTCACATTAAACCATTCCTGAGCACATACAACTTGCATATAGGCCCTTAGATTATTTCTAAATCCATAATTTAGGATTTTAAATGTTTTCTTGCATATTTTGGGGCATTTTTCACTCATTGCATTTCATGTTTTTGCATTTAATCATTGATTCCATTTAAAAATCATGTTTTCACTGAGATTTGATTTTTAGCCTTACATTTTGGTCACATTTGCACTTATGTGTGAATTTTGCACTTTTTACCCTAAACTTTCAGGAAATTATCCAAGTGCAACTTTTACATTCCTGTGCTACATTGACATGGACCCATCATTTGCATGATAGAATAGGGGTCATGTACTTGTTTTTCATCCAGTTTCTCATTTATTTCTGTGAATTTTGCATTTTGGCCCCCTTGTTTGTCCTTTATTGTGTTTACATCATTTTGTTGATTTTCTCCTCCATGTTTCTTGCAAATAACATATTCTAGTCATTTGGCACACATTTTGATACATTTTAGGCCATGCATCACTCCCATGCTAGCATTTATCATATATGGACAGAGAAATGACCAAATTGCCCCTATGCCTCCAATTCAGGAGCATGCATCTCAGTCTTTGCACTCAGTCTTGCATAGTCCATGTCTAAGTCATTCTTTAGAGTTTTTACACATTTAGGCACTTATCCATGCATTTCGTATCCTTTTTCCTCACATTTGCATCTAGCGAGCCTACATCTCATGCCTTTCCTTTGTGGATTTCTTTCTTCACTTTGTCTTCATAATTTCTTATCCAATATCCGATTTGATTTGTTTTAATTCTACATTTCAGATTTTTGATTTGATTTGGATTTCATCGCCCGAGGGTGTACATTAACAGGCCTGAGGGCCGACATTGTCCCCACTACGGATTATTTTCCCCTTTTTGATTTTCATGACTTTCTCCATGATTCCACTTCACTTTGTCTTCAGATCCGATATCCGATTTGATTGGCTTTAATCCTATATTTCAGATTTTTGATTTGATTTGGGTTTCATCGCCCAAGGGTGTACATTAACAGGCCTGAAGGCCGACATTTGTCCCTACCACGGATTATTTTTCCCCTTTTTGATTTTCACGACTTTTTCATGATTCTGAGGACTTAGGTTGACTTGGCTTGTCATCTTTTTGATATTATTATGTTTTTCAGAAGCGTTCTTTAACAAAACCTCGTCATTTCATGTGATTTTTTGCTATTTTGTCAATTCATGTGGATTTCTTTGCAGTTTTCTCACATTGTCTTGCACATCCATCCAGTTTTGTCATGGCATACATATTAGCATGGTTAGAGCATGATCCAGGTTTTGTAAATATCCATCTAGCCTTTAGCAAGTAATTAGACTAGAAAGACCGAGTTTCTCGAGCGTACGAGGGTGTCTAACACCTTCCTCGTGCGTAATAGGAATCCTTACCCATCATCTGGTTAGCAGACATCCAGCCTTCACATCTGCACCTTAGGCATTCATCTTTTTTGTGGTTTTCCTTGTCTTTCCCTTAAATGACTAGGTGGCGACTCCTTTTCTTTTTCTTTTATCTTTCCTTGCGCCTTCGCCAACTTGACATGGCTGTGATCTCCTTCCCTCTAACGCGGCTCCGCGTCGGGACCTCCTCGGGTCGGCATGGTCACAGTCCTCTTGAAATATTCATAAATAAATAAAAAAAGAGAAATAGCAAAGATATTGTAAGAAAATATCCTCGCTAATCTGGAAGAAGATGGAAAAACTATTAGAAATAGTAAGGACATTGCAAGGAAATGTCCTCACAATGTCTTGCCTATTTTTAGATGAGAAAAAAAAAAGCAACATTGATAGAAATTACTTGAAAATACTTGCTAAATTGATCTTCAAATGCAATCACATATAATAAATCACACATTCGACATCACACAATTCTTATCAAAAGTACTAATTAATTAAATCTACATGAAATGGTTTAGATATATATCTATGCAATGTCCATACAATACAACATCGAATATACAATACAACATCCACTTGAAATGATACAATACAACATTGATCATAATCTCATTTTTTTTAACAACTTGCTTACTTTACCTTTTGATGAGGATCAATGGATGGGACGGTTGCAAGTATACTCCTCATAATGCTCAAATGTCTCAGCATCACTCAACCAATTATTCTCATACTTGTCCTCCTCGGAAGTGTATCTCCTGAAAATCATAAAAAGAAAACTTACAATATGTTACAAATGATAGAGATTATAGAGTAAGGTTTAATTTAACATGACAAATGTATATTGAGAATTTCAAAACTTAGTTAAAATATGAAAGTCTACAACAAACATTACTTTACAACGTGATCCTCCAATGAAGCAATTTCAATGCTTATTTGTGAACCTATTTTGGTACATAAACCCTACTTTAACTCCGACAACTAGAAACAGAAGAAGTCTCGATCGAGAGGGGCAAAAGACTGAGACAAAGATCCAAAACCCGTAGTAGAAGCCGCAGTGGAAGCAAAAGTAGACTCTTTTGAATAGTATGGATGAAGACTAGTCAGGCCTTACTTTCTTGATGCATTACCCACATTCTTTTCTTTCAAAACTTACTTCCAAAGTTGCATGTCAAACACTAAGTGTTCATCGAGATCCAGTTGCCTGTATATCTCTTGGAACAGTTCAATGTACCTGTCTTGTAAAAATAAACACAAGAAGTTAATTACAGATGATAAATCAGATGTGTATCTTAATAAAACAAATTTAATTCTATAATAACTACTACACGAAATACTTACAAGGACAGTCCCTGTAGCACACTACTAGAAATTTCACATTTTGCGAGGACACTTTGCGAGGATATAACAAGGAAATGTCCTCACAACTAGCAGAGACTTCTCAAGGATATGTCCTCGCCAAAATTTCAGATGTTTTCGTATTTCAGTGAAGGAGGCATTATTTCATTGAAATTATCGATATGGGATTTTCAATGTAGGTGTTTCATTTTGTGCACTCTTCAGTGTCCCTTTGGTTGTGTATGACTCCTCCACTCCACGATAGTTGTGATTGTCACTCATAGTTTGCTTTTATTACCCTTGAGACACCTTGGGAGATTTGATGTGGATATGGGTTCAACTATCTTAGGACAATGCTAGTATTACCTAAGGGTGCTTGTGCGATTGGTAGTTATGTTAATAAGTTTTGAACAAACATAAGAGCTCTGGTGATTCTAGGGATCCGATGACTCTAGGGTGCTAGTGGGCTACCAATCGCACCCTAGAGGGTATATATATATATACATACACACACACACACACACACACACACACACACACACACATATACATATATATGTATATATACATATATATATATAGAGTAGTAATTTAGTAGGACCCTGCCCTACTTAACTTAATTAAGGCCCTCAATCTAGACCACTCGTTCCAAAAAAAAACAAATCATCTAAACCGTAAAAATTGAAAACGAATAAAAAGGAAACTGTCGTATATAAATTCGAAAACAACCCGTGATTTATGGAAAAAAAAACTAAATAACTGACGCAACCCACACTTCCCGCAAATCAAGGAGATTTAGTTCCATTATGAGATTTAACACAAAAGGAAACTTCCGCAATACGCATCCCTCTCCATTCTCATCTCGTCTGCAACCCTAACTTCTCTTCTTCGGCGATTTCCTCGAAAAGAAACTGCAATGGCGCTGAAAGAGCAACAAAGGTAACTTTCTTTCGATGCTTCCTCAGTCCATGACATTCCCCCACGATCATCAACCTCTGTTTTCATCATTTTCTAACTACTTTAACTGATAATCTTCTTCTTTCTATTTTTTCTCCGGCACAAAAATATATCGACGACATCATGTAGGACTGAAAAAAAAACTGTAAGATCTCTCTCAAATGTCATTTTCATTTATTAAGTTATTACTGAAAAATAACAATTTCAACGATTTCTCCCAAATGTATAAAACAGGTTATTGTAGAAAACATGGAGAGAACACCTACAGGACATGATGCAACCCCCACGCGTACAAACAGAAGATCCAATATCAATTTAAGAAGTAGTCCTAGAACCAAAGAAGGTGATTCAGTATTTCCATTGTTTGTTTTTTGAAAAAAAAATAACATAACAAATACATGATAAATGATGGTTGTTATGTTTTTGTGTATTCTACAATATTATCTCTTTACTGTTTTTTAAAATCAGATATATTGAATACCCTCTTGAATCCTCTGTTATGCATAGCATTACTGAATTTAATGTAATACAGAGTAACTACTGAAACTTATTTAGTTCTGTAAAACAAATAGTTTCTTCATTTCAGTAATTCTATTAACATTTCATGAAACAGTAATAACTGAATTTTATATTACATTATAAAAGAAAATGAAAAACAGAGGCTAATAACCTCTTCAATCTTCTGTTATAATGTATCATCGCAGGAGTTAATATAAAACTAAGTAAGTACTGATATTTA
>JAMKQA010032116.1:0-13730 GCA_024699735.1 Posidonia australis
TTGTAAATATGTCTTGAATTATATCTTTGTTTAGGGTTAGTTTGGTCATTTGACCAGTTAGGTGCCCTAGTATTTAAGAAGGCTAAGGCACAGAATATGTAACCTCTTTGGCATAATGTAGCCCTATTTTGTCTCCATCTGTTTTGAGAGAACTCCTCCCTCTTCTCTCCATGTCTAGGGTTTCATGTGAGGTTCGTCTGTGGGGGAGGGTTTGGATGCTTGGGATGTGAGCATCGTTCGTGTTCCCTGTTTTCTCTTCACCACTCGGCACAACACCTTCACCTCCCAAGAGTTACCTCCGACGGGGATCAATCACAACCATCCTCTGTTCGTGACGGTACAGTTCAAGAATGTCTGCATCCCTCTCACCCTGGCTGATAATGGCACAGGTGTGAACGTCTGTTCCTTGCACACAACAAGCAAGCTCGTATTCAAGGCCAAGGATATTGTGCCAGTGATGAAAGGGATGACGTCGTTTGACAACACGCATCACGACGCATTAGGCTTGCTAGTAATCCCCCTCGTCATTGGCCCTGTTGAGTTTGACGTGGAATTTTACGTCGTGGACCTTGAACCCTCATTTAATCTCTAGCTTGGGCGCCCTTGGCTCCATAAGCATTAAGTCCTCTTGTCAACTCTCCATCGCATGATCAAGTTCAACTGGCGATAACATCATCACTATCATGGCTAAGAACTTTGAGAAGGTGAAGGTTGATGCTGTCTCAACCATGTCCCACCAGACTATCCACTTTGAATCCAAGCCTTCAGATGTTCTTTTCTGGGTTAATAGATTTGAGCCAGTTAATTTCATTCCTGAATGTAAGCGTGGCAGCTTCCCACCTGTTCGTACTAATCCTTCTAGGATGGTCGAGAATCTTTGTCGCCGATGGGGATATGAGAAAGGAGGGCCGCTCAAGAAATACGGCAGGGGATCGTCGAGCCTATTGCTACCGAGGTGCAGAGAAAGCGAGAAGGACTTGGTTATGTGCAGTCACCTCAAGAGGAGCATTCCCGGTGCTTACAGGACTCCTCTCCACTCACTTCGTTAGCGCAGGGACTCTCAATCAAAGCCAAGGTCTAAGCACAACAGCATTACAACGAGGCACTCTATGAAGCACAGTTGAGTGGGTAGGCATTGAGGATTGCTATTATGAGGAAGATGCCACCGTAGTTTTAGTCTCTACCACAGTCGCTACAGTCCCAACCACAGCAATTTCAGTTCCAACCACAATAGTTCCAGCCCCAACCTCGGTGGTTCCAATCTCAACCATGGCAGAGGCAGTTCTCACCACAGTAACTCCAATTTCAATCGTAGCAATTTCAGTCCCGACCACAGCTGTTCCAGTTCCAGCCACCGCATTAACATTGGTTCAAGTGCCAACTACCCCACCAGGCATGGCATCAGTCACAGTCGTGACAACTCCAGTTACCGCATTAGTTCTCGTGGCAGCCTCAGCAGCCGCATCAGTTCCCATTACAGTCATAGTCCTAAAGATGGTAGTTTCAACTTCAGTGCCAATCATAGTTCCAACCATAGCACCTGCCCAGATTCAGTTGTCAGCCTAGAGTATCGACCCTTACCCCAGCAATGACCAAGAGTCTATGTACAATGTGGATCTCACCACTAATGAAGACGAGGGAGCGGTCGTAGAGGCACAGATCGATGAGATGCACTAGGACATGGAAGTTCTTTTTCAAGAGCAGCTCGCCATGTTGGCAGAAGACGCCATAGAGGAAGTGAGGCACCAGAAAGGCAAAGTAGCGATGATTGAGGTAGCCCCTCCCTCACCGCAGGAAACTTAGGACCATTCCACCGTCATGGTTCTGAAAAAAAAGAAGAGCCAGCTTACTCTAGACCAGACAAGTTAATCACTCAGCGACCGGGAGGTAGGTCTAAATGGTATCAACAACCTAGACCTCACCTTAAGCAAGGTTGGAGTAAAAAAAAAGACCCTGAGCTAAACGTAGGCGACATCACTCTCATCAGTCAGCAGTAGGACAACCGCCAATCAACAGCACCCCTTGTAAATAGCAAAAAAAACCTAAAAAATTTAACAATAAGTGAAGATGTAGAATTAGAGAGGCAGGAAGAATTTGACCCAAAGGAAGATACAGAGCATAATGACACAAAGATCGCCTGCCATCAGTATAAGAATACGAGAGTTAGCATAACTCTCTTCTGGCGCCAAACTGGTTAAACATCAGAGCAGATTTGTACTTTTGATATAGTAGACTCTACTTTTCAGAAGGAGATTTTATCTGAGCTCGTGGCCCATGAAGAGGAAGACAACACCAGTGCACCTGAAGATGGCGATGCAACAGTAGAATTTCCACACTTTGAAGATGACCCAAAAGGCCCAAATCTCCATGTGGATGAAGAGATCGAGTTAATAAACATCGAAACCACAGACGATGTCAAGGAATTGCGCATCAATGCTAAACTCTCCCCCTATGCTAAGACAGAATTCATCGCCCTCCTCAAGGAGTATATAGATGTCTTCTCCTGGAGCTATAGTGATATGGTCGGCCTGGACATAAAGGTAGCAGTGCATAATCTGCCATTGAAGCTAGATGTCAAACCTGTCAAGTAGAAACTCAAAAGATGGCGACCCTAGTGGCTGCTCAAACTCAAAGAGGAAATCATGAAGTAGCATGAAGTGGAGTTCCTCAAGGTCATCCTCTATCCAGAAGGGCTTGAAAATGTCATCCCAGTGCCGAAGAAAGATGGAAGGGTTCGCATATGCATCGATTATAGAGGCCTCAACAAAGCGAGCCCCAAGGACGACTTCCCACTACCCCACATTGATGTTCTGGTAGACAACACAGTCGGCCATAAGATACTATCATCCATGGATGGATTCTCAATCTATAATCAGATCAAAATGGTAGAAGAGGATATGGAAAAGTCATCATTCATAACACCGTGGGGAGTCTTCTACTACAAGGTGATGCCATTTGGACTCAAGAATGCAGGGGCTACGTATCAGAGAGCTATGACAGTACTATTCCATGACCTCATGCACCAAGAAGTCGAGGTCTATGTTGACGATATGATAGCTAAGTCCGAAGAGCCCGAAGGTCATCTAGCCTGCTTGAGAAAGCTGTTTGACTAGTTGCACAAGTACAAGCTCTGCCTCAACCCCAGTAAATGTGCCTTCGTGGTTTCATCCAGCAAGCTGCTTGGCTATATCATCAGCCAAAGGGGAATTGAGGTCGATACAACTAAGGCTTGAGCCATAATCGACATGCCTTCCCCCACCACAGAGAAAGAAGTCAGAGGATTGTTGGGACGTCTGCAATATATCAGCTGATTCATTGCTCAACTCACACCGATCTGTGAACCGATCTTCAAGCTCTTGAGGAAGAATGCACAAGTCAGTTAGAATGAGGATTGTCCAGCAGCATTTCACAAGATCAAGCAATTATTGGCTAGACCTCCTATTTTGGTCCCACCAGTGCTAGGATGGCCCCTACTTCTCTATCTATCAGTGACCCAACATTCCATGGGAGCTGTTTTGGGCCAGCATGATGAATCCAATTGTAAGGAATGGGTGATACATTATTTAAGTAAGAAGTTTAATGATTGCGAGGCTAGGTACACTACTACAAAGAAGATTTGCTTGTCACTCATCTAGGCAACCCAGCACCTAAGACATTATATGATGGTGTACCCGATCTTGCTCCTTTGTCGCCATGACCCTATGAAGTATTTGTTCTAGAGGCCGACGCTCGTAGCACGGTGTTTCAAGTGGCAGGTGTTGTCTCAATATGATATCACCTTCGTCACACAAAAATACACAAAGGGACAAGCAGTGGCAGACCACTTGGCTGAGCTACCTTTACCAAAATACCAGCCCTTGTAGACTCAGTTCCCAGATGAGGATGTGTTGTTCGCCATGGATGATGATAATGAGCCAGAGGAGGCCAAGGAGAAGAGTCAGTGGCGCCTCTACTTTGACGGCGTAGTCAACAAAAGAAGAATGGGTATTGGTGTCGTACTAGTAACCCCCCAAGGATAGATGACCCTATACGCCAAAAAATTAAACTTTAGGTGCATGAATAATGAAGCCGAATATGAAGCATGCATATTAAGACTTCAAATGGCATTGGAGCATGTGTCCACAAGTTACACGTATGTGGTGATGCATGCTAGTCATCACACAGGTTAATGGTGATTGGAAAACTAAAGATCAGAAGCTCACCTAGTACCATGCCCATCTCATGAAACTCGTGGCAAAATTCCAAGAGGTTCACTTCTCTTTCATGAATAGAGCTTAGAATGCCTATGTAGACGCCTTAGTGACCTTAGCATCTTGGCTCTCAGTACCAGATGACCTTGTAGTGGATGTATCAGTTACATGTGCAGAACAGCTGGCCCACTATATGAATATAGAGGAAACAGACACAACGGAAGAGCTTCCATGGTACCATGATATTAGGGTCTTTCTAGAATCATTGAATCTCCCAACCAATGCCTCGACCATAGACAAGAGAACCATGGCATCCAAGTACGTATTGGGAGTAGGACACCTATACAGAAGGACCTACAATCAAACATTGTTACACTGTGTAGACAAGACAGAGGCCGACACTTTAATGCTCCAAGTACATGCAGGAGCCTGTGGCCTACATATGAATGGAGTGCTCCTAGCCAAGAAGATTATGCTGCAAGGTTATTTTTGGTCAACCATGGAGGCAGATTGTTGTCAATTTGTGCGCAGATGCCATAATTGCCAAATACACAGGAACTTCATTCATGTGCCTCCATAATCGTTGCACAGCATGTCCTCACCATGGCCCTTTTCCACTTGGGAATAGATGTCATTGGAGCCATTCATCTCATAGCCTCTAACGGTCATCGCTACATCCTGGTAGCAATCGACTACTTCTCAAAGTGGGTGGAAGCGACCTCCTACAATGCGGTTACTATGGCAGCAATGGAGAAATTCATTAGAAACAACATCATAGCTTGGTACGAGGTTCCGCACACCATCATCTCTGACAAAGGAAAGAACTTTATAGCCCAGAGGATTGAGGAATACCTGCATAATTTCAAGATCAAGCACCGTAGGTCCTCTCTTTATCGGTCACAGATGAATGGTGACATCGAGTCTGCTAATAAAAATCTCACCAAGGTCTTGAAGAAGATGGCAGAGACTCACAAAGACTGGCATGAGAAGTTCCTTTATGCACTGTGGGCATACAGAACATCAATTTGAACCTCAACAAGAGCAACTCCCTATTCCCTAGTGTATGGCATGGAGGCTCTCTTGCCCATCGAAGTGGAGATTCCATCACTCAAGATCCTAAAAGAAACTAAACTCAGAGAGGCAGAATGGGTTGAAGACTGTTGTGTCTAGTTGAACCTCATTGATGAGCGCTGACTACAGGCTCTACACCATGCCTAGTACTATCAGAGGAGGATGGCGAGATCCTACCAGAAGAAAGTCTGACCTAGGAGCTTTACGCCAGGTGACTTGGTCTTGCAAGCGATCCATCTCCTGCACACTCACGACAAATTCAAGTCCAACTGGCGTGGTCCCCATATCGTCAAACAGGTATTCTCTGGGGGAGCTGTAATCCTCGAGGACATGGACAACATTGAGCAATCGGAATCGATCAACTCATGCTACCTGAAGAAGTATTACTAGTGACAAGAAGTCGTATCCTTGCCTCGCAAAGCTCTTCTACTACACTTTCACAAGCATCATTCTCTCTGTTCACACATTTTGCATCATCCATACTCATGTTTTTTTATTTACACTCAATCTACATGCATTGCATCTCAACACAAAAGCATCAAAAGAAAGAAAAAAAATCCATGCATGCACACATTAATAAGAGCACTAGTAACATCTGCATAAGCATTTTGCTTGGTGATGAAAATCGGATAAGCTTGCTTGTTAGGGAAAGGGGGATCTATTCCTCCTTAGTCAATACTACATAGGCATCCTAGAAAGTGAGGGAGCCACCACTCTTTGGGAACCAGGTGAAAAATCGAAACGTCCCCAAGGGCCTACACCTCCAAAGGGAGATAAAATGTTAGGATGTGAGTGAGTGTGTGTGACCATGCCGGTGGAACCTTGTGCGGCTCTCCTCTACCGGGTGCGTAGAAACACTCGAGGAGTCCCGATACGGTCATGACAAAGATGGTGTATCTGGAGAAAAAGACTAGACCCGGAAACACACAGGGAAGATAAGAAAGGATAAGGAAAGGAGTCGCCACCTAGTCTTTTAATGGAAAGACGAGGAAAACCAAACAAACAAGAAAACCAAGATGCAAAAAACAAGTGTACTCCGTGCCTAATGGTTAGGCACCCCCATGTGCTTGAGAAACTCGGTCTTCCTAGGTTTCCTACTTGTCACATAATCTAATGGATGTGTGTTTGCCTATTCTGAATGCTCATGTTAAAGATGACTTGAAAACATGCCTAATCAAAGAGAAGAAATGAAATAAAGGGAAAGAGTTAATTCGAGGGTCAAATGTAGGCATTGAGAATGTCGCTTTATTGTACACCCGTGGGAGATGAGAAAAATCATGAAAATAAAGAAACTCTCAGAAAGCATCACGCAAAACAGCGAAAACTTGAAGAAATTCGAGAAAATCAAATTGGGAAGATAATCCTCATTCGGGACAATGTCGGCTTTGTTAAGCCTTTTAATGTACGACCTCGGGCGATGGAAAGCCAAATCAAGTCAAAAGATGGGGAAATCGGAAAAAATTTGGGAAACGATGTGAAAACCAAGCTTGAAGTGAGCCAAGAATGCATGCACAATGTAGGAAGAAAATGTGAGAAAACTTGTATGAAAAAGTGTGACAAAATGCATGTGAGAGTGCAAAAATGTGAATTCCAGGGGCCTTTGTGCAAAAAACCCAAATTCTGTATGAAAACTGAAATTCTAAAGCCAAATCATCAAAAATACATAGAAGGACACATTTCATGTAGTTTTAAAGAAATCAGGGGTCAAATGTGCAAATCTGTGCATTTTTGGTCAAATAGGGGTTAACATGCAATTATGCCATCAAAACATGCATTCAATGCAATTTTGTGGAAATTCAGGGTAAAATATGCGAGAAAAGGAATCCATGTAGAAACCATAAAGTTTCAGGGGCAATCAAGTAATTTTACCCTAGAAAACATGCATTCAGAGTAATTTTAGAAGAGTTCAAGGGTCAAAATGCAATTTAAACCACCTCTATGCAAATATTTGAATGCTCAGGGTTTACCTTGCAATTTTAATAGAGAAATATGCATTCAGAATGATTTCAGAAAAGTTCAGGGGCTAAAATGCTAATTAACCAGAGAACTATGCATTTAGAATGATTTTTAGGAAAGTTAAGGGCTAAAATGTAATTTAACCAGAGAAATATGCATTCAGAATGATTTTAATGAAGATCAAGGGCTTAAATACAATTTGCAAGCCTGGAAAACATTATTAGAGAAGCTCAGGGGAGACAATGCAATATTTTCTGTTAAAACTTTATTCAAACGATTTAAGAAAAATATGCAAGGACCTAAATGTAAGAGAAAGGACCTATTTGCAATGAAGAAAGGACCTATTTGCAATGAAAAAAGGATCTAAATGAAAGATCACAAAAGTTACAGAAGTTTTATCAAAAGAAAATTGTTTTTTTTTAAAGAGAAAAAAAAAGGATCGATGGTCGGCAAAGGGGCTGTTGGAGGCAATCCCATGGCCTGAACTAAGATCAGACCCCGTGGGAAGCAAGAAGAGAAGTAGGGGAAGAGATCCAATGGCCTGGATCGGAGATTTGACGGCTGGAGAGGGCCTTCCACCTCCCTCGCTGTCGACACAACTCTGGCGACTGTGTCAGAGAAGAAAGGAGCCTTGGAGGTTGCGGTGCGGTGATCCAGAGGTCTAGGTGGCTATAGGGCGTCGAGAGGAGCATTCGCCTTCCATTAGGGGCTAAAATGGTGGAGGATCATGCAATGCGGGCTCTGTCAACAATTGTCATCGTCTCCTCCAGCGAGAGAGGTTACGGGAGTGATCCAAGGCTCGAGCAGTGGTCTGATGGCCCCAGTGTGCTTAGGGGGATTCCGTGGAGTGCCTTTAGAGGCTCAGAGAAGCACGGTAGGGCTGGAGGCCTGTGTTCAGTCACGGTGGACAACCTTCTTCTCCGACAACGGTGATGTGGCGCGACTCCGGCGATCTTCTGGTGGATGGCTCCGGGAGGCAGCAAAATGGCATTTCGACAGGCTGAGAAGCAAGAGGGGAGCCAAGAGACGAAGTCTTAAGCTACTAGGTCCTGGGACAAGCCCTGAACCAGCCCCCCCCATCTAGGCCACCGGAAAATGACTCTAGCGAGGCTTGGGGTTTGATTCCGACCAGGGGAAACCTCTGGACTTGTTGGAATCGACCAAGGAAAACAGAGGGAGTCCTAGGAAGCTAAAATTGAAATGAAACGAAGTCTGGTGGAGAGTGTACCTGGTAATGTGTTGTAGCTTGTCGGAAGAGGTTGAAAGCTCTAGCTCCTCACCTCCGCGAACCTCCTCCCTCTTCCTGGAATTCTCTCTATCTCCTCCTACCTTTCTCTCTCGCTCTATTTCTCTATTTCTCTCACTCTGTTCTTCTGTTTTTTCTCTGTTGGTCCTCCTTTTATAGGTGAACCCATCACGAATTCTAACAAACCACCACCACTTGTAACAAACCACAACATGACCCAACATCCTGTAACAAACCAGCATCACGGTTGTCCCCCACGCACCTCCAACATGTCTGCCCATGCACCGACAACGATCAACGGCCATTCGAGCTCGTGGTGAAGCATCCGGCAACCCCAGTTCGTGGAGGGCTCGAGCTTGGTTGTTGCTGGACAACTTGGTGAGCCAGGAACGAAGGGAAATGATTCAACTGGATGGGCTGTGGCTGGATCATGGCCTTTGGCTTGGTTCATTTGGAAGAAGAAGAAGAAGAAATGGGTTGAAGTGTTGTGGGCCTCCATGGGCCTAAATAGGCTTTCATGGGCCTTGGTAGGCTCTGATGGGCTTCATGGGCCTTGGTGGATTTGATGGGCTTTCATGGGCCGAAGTGGGCTTCATGGGCCTTGGTGGATTTGATGGGCTTTCATGGGCCTAAGTGGGCTTCATGGGCCTTGATGACTTTGGGACTAAACCATGGTTTGAGTTCATTTGTGGTTAAAAGCCCAGCTACCACAATTCCAGCCTGTAGACCTACAAAACTGGGGTGTCTACAGTGTGTTAGCAAAAAAATAATTTCATGGGCAAGAGCACTAAAAGAAATAAGGAGATAGAAGGCGCAAACAGAAGTTAGCCCTAAGAGGAAGAGGTGCGTGGAGTAACTCTACCCTTGTCACAAACCTTGGAGAGGAGTTGAAGCATGTACCTAAAAAGGGTCCATACCGCCCAAGGGACTAGCCACCCCTCCTCCAACAAAGTAGCCTCAGCAACGGCCTAGGTACTCATTACCTCCAAGCAAGGGGCAAAGTCAATCCACAAGCCTATGAGGGAGTAAAAGAAAGTGGATGATTGAAAAAGTAGGTGTAGGGCCTTAGCGAGTTTAATACGACGCCTGTTTCACCACACAGCCTGACAAACTGCTACCTCACCCTTTCCAGAGTGCCACCTACAATCCAGGATGTCCAGATAGTGTTTGGTGAGTTGAAGATTTCCTCTATCCCAACGACAGGCATTAGAAGCTTTCCAATAGCTGAGGGCAATAAAAATAGAAAACCAATGAAATAGCAGAAAAACACCCAAAACACACCTAATACGGAAACATAGGCACCTTCTAGGCATAAAGTTTATCTAGAAGAACCGACACAACAACCAAAGCAATGGTCTTGAAGTCTCATTTAACTTATAAGACTGAACACCAAACACCAAACATACCTAGAACCTCGAGTTCTTGTGCAAAAGTGTAGGTTGCTTACTAGCTTTTGTTTCACATGAGCCACAGCCAGCTCAGTATCAAACACTCAAATAGTGCCACTAAACACCCAATCCAATGCATCACACCAAATCCAAACCATCAACTAATCCTAGGGTTAAATATAAATCTTAATATCCATATAAACCATTTAAGGGAAAGACATAGTATTGCTAAATCATATAGTCTTTTATCCAATTTACAATACAAAGGGATCTTGCTAATTTATTATAGGCAATCCCTAAAATCATTCTAATGATTTTCCTAATTATTATACATAATTACCTACAAGGTTAATATAACACAAAACATACCATAATAGTCATTAAATACAGCCATAAATACTTCAAAAATCACCAAAGCCAAACACACATCACAATCCACACTACCATGCCCCTACAAACAATTCCAGTATAATAAAGAGAGATCTACGATGGTGTGTACCTCCACTAGCATCGACAATGGCAACAGGTAGCAACAACATCCACCTCCCAGCGGTCTCCTCCTCCTCTCCTCCATCCAGCTGCAACAATTGTGGCAACACAGTGACTACCTCCTCTCCCCCTCCCTCTCTCTGGTCTCCCTATTCTTGTCTTCGCCTCTCACATTCATTATAAATAGAAGGGAGAAGAGAAGAAGAAAGAAGAATAAGAAGGAGAAGAGAGATGGAAGACAGCGAAGGAAGGAAGGGAAAGGTGAAAGAGGCTCTCGAGCCCTCCCCACACTCTTGCCTCTGTAGATATCCCATTTTTACATATTCTAAAGTTCATCTAGGGTAGAAACCCTTAATGTACCCCATATCACATGGATAAGGATTTATAACCTATTTTCCAGATTTTTCATGATTTCTTTTAAAAAAAATTCACGATTTTACTTGATTCAAGGTCATTAGTTGTGGCAGAGCTAACATGCTCAAACAAGTGACAGGTTTGAGCCCCTTAAACATTTTCGGTGTGAGTTATTAGCTATGGTAAAGCTGACACTCCCGCCTTACTTAAATTGGTGGCAGATTTGATTTTCTTTTGAGCTTAAAAAGATGTTTTTATGATTAGTGGAATTTATGAAGTATTTCTAAACTTTTAATTATCTCGGTGGAATAAGATAAAAGACATAGGGTAAATTGTAAAAGACCAAGATATTGCCCTATTGACTAGCGACAAGCCTTGCTGCCACTTTGGCAGGTGACATACATTGTCGTCGATAAAGCTAGCGACAAGATGCCTAAGTGCCACGTCCACAGGCGATGAGTATCTTTGATATCACTCTCCAAGTAATTTGTCATCTTGGGCTTTAATATAACATATGGAAAATTTATAAATATTATCATGATTTTTCCCATAATTATTATAATTTTTGTAATTTTCTAACACTTAAATACATATGCATATCATATAAATGCCAAATAATTTAAGAAAATTATTGAAATTTGAAAGACTTGATAATTAAGATTACTTTTTTTTATTTTTACCAAAAACATGATTTTTATGATAAGTTATCATATTTTTAATGTTATAACTATATTTTATTCAAGATAATGCTTAAAAATAATGATAAATCCAAAATATCTAGATGATTACCAATCTATTTTAAATCTAATACATTCTTGATTTTGACTGCGTTTTCTCGTAATTTTATAGATTTAAACTTTTCAATTTTGATTTACTTAACATTTTGAGTTTAAATTGAATTTGGAATTTATTTAAAGTCTTCCTATTATGAAAACGATTTTAAATCATTGATTTAGTCATTATTGGCTAATGGATTCATATGAAGATATTTTAGGATCTTACTATTCAAATTGTTGCCTCTTTAGTTGCTTGGCACCTACACAAGCAGTGACTAGCTGACGTAGTAGATTTCGTTGCCTTTTAGTTGTTGATTCACTACATCCAACAAAAAATGAAATTTATAGCCTCGTTGCCTATACGAGAGACAATGCATAGATTCTATCACTAGTAGTATCGGCGACGACATTTGAAAAGGATTTTTTTTCCATTTTTAACGAGTTTAATCCTAGTCATTGATCTCCCACTCGTCATTGACAAGATTTGGTGTCCCCAAACACTATAAATAGACTCCATAAGTCAAGAGTCTAAGGGGAGACATATTGAAAACCCTAAAAGCTAAATAGAAATCTAAGGGAGAGATTCTGAGAAAGAGAGAGCCATAGCCCTCTCCTCCATGTCCATCTCTTATGAGATATCCTAGATCCCAGAGATCATTCACCTCCTTCCAAGAGCCAAAAGTGCCATTGGAGCTCCATCTGTCTCTACTTCCTCCATCCACTCTAAAGCGCATGTGGGTGAATGGATTATTATTCAATTATTCATTTTTTCTTGCATGCTACTGCATTCATAAACTAACCCATAGCATACACATACGGGGACAACCCCTACTCATTATTTTGTTTCATTTATTCATGTTTCTTGTTGTTTATTCGGTATAGTTTACTACACTTAGAGTGACCTAGATCTTCATTTTTGTTTGTTTTAATGGGAAGAAGAACACATAGCATAAGGAAGCCATTAGGCAGCATTCTACCACCGACCTAGTGAACTAAGGATCCACACAACCATAACACTACCGCACCTCCCACTGGCATCTTGTTAGCCAAGCATTAAATCAACAAGTGGCAATCACAATAAAAAGGGTGTCAACGTGAGTGGACACGACGACGATGCTCATCCTCCACATCACCCCCTCCAAAAACCACATCCATAGGATTAACGATCATGGTGGGACCTGTTTAAGCTTATTTATTTTCATTTATTTTATTAGATTTAGGTGTAGTTTTGGTTCTAAAGCCCGTGTGTTTTGGATTTCATGGTGCTCAAGCTATATTTAGGTTTTTTTTAATAATGATAATCATCTTGAGTGTCACACTGCCTATAAGAATGGTGTTGAGTCTCATCACATTGTGAGACGGCGACACAAATCGGTGCCACGTGTATAGGCAACCTGAACTGATCAGGGCTTGTTACTGTAGATATTAATTTTTTTTATTTGCTTATGCTTTTTTTCGAGATCTACAATAGTTTGTAATTGTGACCGTGCCCGACCCAGAGGGAGGGGGAAGGTGAGACCACAGCCATGCCAGGATGGCGAAGGCGTAAGGATAGGATAGAAGAAAAAGGAAAAGGAAAGGGAGTCGCCACCTAGTCTTTTAAGGGAAAGACAAGGAAAACCACAAAAGGATGGATGCATTGGATGCAGATGGGAAGGCTGGATGTCTGCTAACCAGATGATGGGTAAGGATTCCTATTACGCACGAGGAAGGTGTTAGGCACCCTCGTACACCCGAGAAATTCGATCTTTCTAGTCCAAATGCTTGCTAAAGGTTTGATGAATGTTTGCTAAACCTGGATCATGCTCTAATCATGCTAATATGTATGCCATGGCAAGACTAAATGCAAAGATCGAGATGCATGCTCAAGAATTGGCATAGGGGCAATTTGGTCATTTTCCCTGGCCAATGCTTGCATGGGAGTGATGCATGGACTAAGTTATGTCAAAATGAATGATAACTGTCAGGACAACATCATTTGCAAGAAACAGGGATAAGAAAAATCACCAAAAGGATGTAAATGCAATAAATGGCAAACATAGGCGCTAAAACGCAAAATTTGCGATAAGAACGAGAAAATAAATGAAAAAAAAAAGGTTCATGTTCCTTATTCTGACATGCAAATGATGGGTCCAGTGTTAATGTGGCACAAGGGTGCAAAACTTGCACTCGGATAATTTCCTGAAAAGTCAGGGACTAAAGTGCAAAATTCACACTTATGCGCAAAGGTGGTCAAAATGCAAGGCAAAAGATCAAATCT